>CM065670.1:125110-162610 GCA_033220385.1 Triplophysa yarkandensis | reverse complement strand
TTACTCAGAATAATCTGAAGATTCACACTTTCCCCTTTTCGCCGAGTCCTAACCAGACACGACATTAAAGTTTTAATTGCAAAGAAAATGGTCTGTTTACACCTCATTTCAAACCTGTATGTTTTCTATCTTCTGCAAGAAGATATTTTCAAAAAAGTTTGCAAACAAACACTAGCGGCACTTATTCACTTCTATTGTACAAACATAAAACCAATACAAGTGAATGATTAGCAGTTCTGAACATTAATCAAAATATCTTTCTTTTATGTACCGCAGTCAAGCAGAATTCCATACGAGCACATTTATGTCATAACAGTGTCTGACACAAAGCACACAAACCCGTCACTTGTAATCGGTGGTCACATATACGTACCCCAGCAGTCACTGTGGTTTAAGCAGATTGTGGTGTTGTTTTTGTTTTCCATTGTGTCTTTCTCCTAACTTCACAGACACACACACATACACACACACACAACACACACACACCACTGGCTTCATGTTTAAGTATGCTGTTTTTGTGGTCAACTGAGAGAGAGAGAAAGAAAAGAGGGAAAAACCAATAGAGAGCGATAGAGGGGAAAGAGTGAGAGTTGAGCCACAGAACAGCACCGCACAGACCAGCTGTGGCACTCCCAGATTTCACCCTGATTGCTTTCAGCTGGTACTTGAACCCTGGGCCTTTGGGTTTTGGAGGCCAGCCAGACCCCACAATCCCCCAGCGCCCATCCAGCTGCCTGACCCCTCTCTGACCCGCGCCGAGGATAGGAAAATACGAGCCGTGCAAGCCAGAGAGACTCTTTTATTTTGCCTGTTGGCATGCTGCCGGTGACCATGGCTTACATAATGGGAAACATAGCAGGACCCAGAGAAACAGTCCCCCCCCAACAACTAGCTCCTCGCCAATCTATCCTTCTCACTGCACCCCCGTTCTTCCTCCCCACTGCACTCTCTCTGCTCTCTCTCCGCCTGTGATATATCTTTCGGGCCCTCGCGCTCGGGCACATTCATTACACACGCCTCGACACAATCTTGAAGCTCAGCCACACACAAACAGACACACACACACACACACACACACGTGCGTTCACAGGCTTTATCGCGTTCAGCCGCTTTCACACACACGCACTCACACACGGCAGTGCACGCGTACAGATGCTCACACACACAGCCGTGCAGATGTCTGATGCACTGAGCTTGTCGTCACCGGGGTCAGTTGTCACACACGCACATATATGTACCTGGCACACACACACACACACACACTCACACGTGCCAGATGTCAGATAGGAAATGTGAGTATTGTAATGTGTGTGTGCTGGTGTAGTTAAACAGATCAGATGGAGGTTTTGCTGTTTAGTTACTGATCCCCAGTGCCACCCTGGCCTCCTCTGATCGCTCTTCTTGTGAAATCAGATGAGCCTCTCTGCATGTGTGAATGTGTTCGTGTGTGGTGTTCTGACTTTACCAGAAACCTGGAAAACAGGAGTGTGTGTGCGTGCGTGCGTGTGTGTGTGTGTGCGTGCATGTGCGGGTGATGTGTGATGGTATATGACCTGTGTGGGTACAGGTAAAGCTAGACTTGTGAAGGCCAAGTTTTCGAGAATGTTTAGGAATGTAGTGAAAATAGTAAATGTGAAATTATAACAAATCTTATAAACAAATTGTCTGTATAGAAACCTGGAGAAAAAGACAAGTTTAATGGTATAGTTCAGCTAAAATTTAACATTGTGTCATCATTTTCTCAGACTTTTTGTATGACATTTTCTTCTTCTTGTGTGTTTTTGTGTTTTTGTTTTTTGTGTGTGTTTTTTGATTATGTGTGTGTGTGTGTGCGTGTGTGTGTGTTTCTGTACATGTGGCAGTTAACAGTTGGTAAGCGTCTCACCGTGTGCCAGCTCACTAGTAGAGCAATCCATCAATCAAACGTCCTCTCTGTAATCTGGCATTGCCCAACATCCAGTCTGCATACCGAGCTTCTCTGCCTATCATAAAACATTCTTGAGCTGTTTCTCTGATTCTGCCAGGCTCTTTCTCCAGAAAAGTGCTCAATGCCCTGTGTGTCCTCCCTGTTTCCCATCAGCTGTGAAGTAAAACCAGCTGACAGTGCATGTGAGTGGGTGCCCAGGGGTATGATGGGAGAGGCACTGCGTTATACAAGACCCACTGTCAGCCCTGAGACATTCATGAGGAATAGATTTTACCCATCGTCCTGTTTCAACAGCTGCTACAGTAACCATACTAGCATTAACTCTTCAACAAATCATCATCTTACACACTTGAAAGTGTTAACAGATTTTATAACAGTATCAGAAATTATAATTAAATTCCTTCTGTCCTGGGGCTGAATGGATCGGTGAATATATGATAATGTGCATTTATTTATTTGCATTTCCTGGAGCTTTGCCACTTTTTTCGGACTGGCCAATATCAGGAATGATGGAGAGAGGAGAAATGAGATCAGGATCCACCGCAGGCATCACAGTAACAGGGTTGACAGTTTCATAGATTATTCTTACATTATAAAGTCTGTGAATGAGTGCTACAAATAGCATCAGCTTTGTAGAATGACCCCTGGCTCAACATGTCTGAGACATAACCACAGCTTTAACAATGAGTGACTTTAAAGACGCAAATGGAACTCAAGACATCATGTCGAGCAGCTGCTGGATGATACAAAACCAATTTATGTTTGATATTTTTCTTTGTTCTTTTGGTTGAACCTGTAGAACAGTCGAACACATTCAGACGGATGTCTTTCACTGTTGCATCACGTCTCAGCTTTTTTGTTGCATTTTTAAGAATGAAATAGTCCCTGGAGACCCCTGCATTCTGTTCTCTTTCATTTCTCTCCGTCTAGCTGCTTTTGAACTGGAGCGTGTCTTATGTACACCGTCCCTGAGAAACGTGTCCAATTAGGGTCAGGTGAAATCAAAACTTCTGCTATTCTGGGTCTCATACATCCCTTCCATAAGATAGATGCATCTCATAGAATATGTAAGGAAAACAGAAACATTTATGTTTAAAAACATCTTTTTATTTTGTTATCATATTTTTTTATTTATGTATTTCAAATAAATGTATTTATAAGTTATTATTACTATAAAAAACATATCTCAAGATCAATTCATCTGCGTTCAGTGACAAAAGTTTAGAAGAGATCTATCTCTTTCTCTCTCCCTCACTCTTCCCCGTAGGGCGGTCATGTCCCTGGGAAGGTCTCGGTCTCAAAGCTCTATAAGATTAAGTCATGAGCTTGTGTTGAGGGAAAACACTGACCTCTCATCCTCCCTCCTGCTCCGACTTTTATTATTCAGTCTCCTCTTCTTCTCTTCTCCTGTGTCTCCTCACGCTCCTTCATCCGTGCCCTTGTGTTTGCCCTCCAGCCTCATGGACTGTAATAATAAGAGAAATGATAATAACGGTGATGGTGGCCTGTGTGATGATGTAAAGAAACACAATATAACAATAACAAACACACGGTACAACCAATGGCCAGCGACTGACCTCAGAGCTGTGTGTGTGCGCGCGCGCGTGCGTGCGTGCGTGCAGTGTGTGTGTGCATGCGTGTGCAAGGGAAAGGGAGGTTGCTGGCATGCTGTATATACGGTCACTTCCTCCCCAGTTTAAACAGAGCAGGCTGTGCTGGCAAACATCTCTCTCTTCCAAATGGTTTGCATCATGTTTTGAACCCCCCTTGCCACTGCGCCCCCTCCCTCCCTCCCTCCCTCCATTTCTTTCTTTCTCTCTTCCTCTCCCAATAAATCATCAAATATCTCAGACTTTATGTGAATCTGGAAGAAAGAAGATGGAGAGCCTTTCTTCTCTCTCTGTGTGAAGGGCAGAAGAAACAGCCGTAAAGTGGCTGGTGAATTTGGTCTCATCCGGTGCTCTGTGGTGCTTTACACATGCACAAGTACACAGAATACGTGTTTTATTTTTATTAAAAGATACAGCAGGAAGGACACTGGTCAAATGGTTTGGTCAAAATTTGGGTCGGACTTAAGCATGTCCTGTGTGAACATCGCCGGTACAAAACATTCATTCTGAATCACAGATTTGGACACTCACATGAAAAGAACAAAAAATTGAAATAACTAGCATCTGCAGACAGATGAACGTGACATTTTAATCAATGACAGATTCCTTCAAGTTCTCACAGGTGTTCAAGCTCTGAAAGCACAGGTGGAGACTATGAACATGTTTTAGGCAGTCTGAAAATACTTTATGCAAGGATGTGAACACAAATGCTTTGAGCTGTACAGTTTTCTGGCAATGTTGCATTCCATGTCAGATCACAATATAAAGCACTGTGAAGTGTCCAAAAACGTACTTTTAAATTCTGAACACGTGTCTTTTACTTAGGTTCTGTTCATGTGTTGACAGCTGTAGAAAAAACTAAATCTGATTAAAAATGTACTATTTATGAGTATGTCTTTCAGTTCAATTATAATTGAAATTATATTATAAATTATGCTTTTTTATGTTCTACAGCTTTAACAGTATTTCCCTCAAATTTCAAACAAAATATTGTTTCTATTTGCATTCGTTTGCAAAGAATAGAAATTGGAGAAACAGATGAAGATATCGGAAAGATGCTCTGTATTTTTAGAAGTTTTTAGAACACAAGGTAATATTCCCTTTTAACAGATGAGGTTCTAATGCGTTTCATGCTGTCGGTCATTCCCAGTCGCTGTTGGATTATTAACTGTCACTCCTGAAGTTTTTTCTTATATTCGACAGACACTGAATGGAGATGACCACAACTCATATACTGTACGTGTATGCTGAAGGTCTGTGAACGGGTGAAGCTGTTGTCATCTGCTGTGGGTGAGCTGTCACTCAACATCTCTGAACACTACAAGCCCTGCCCACTGTTTAGTCATAAATGAGAATTATTAAAAGTTGGAGGAGGTAATAAATCAACGCCCTGCTACGTTTATCTTCAACAAGCAACACTGTCAGCCATTGACAACATGGGTGGGCATGCATGAACCCCAAACCCCTTTAATGAGAGAGAGAGAGAGAGAGAGATAGAGGGAGAGAGAGGGAGAGACCAGAGAGAGAGACCAGAGAGAGAGAGACCAGAGAGAGAGACCAGAGAGAGAGACCAGAGAGAGAGAGACCAGAGAGAGAGAGACCAGAGAGAGAGAGACCAGAGAGAGAGAGACCAGAGAGAGAGAGACCAGAGAGAGAGACCAGAGAGAGAGAGAGAGAGAGAGAGAGAGAGAGACCAGAGAGAGAGAGACCAGAGAGAGAGAGACCAAAGAGAGAGAGACCAAAGAGAGAGAGACCAGAGAGAGAGAGAGAGAGAGAGACAGAGAGAGAGAGAGAGAGAGAGAGAGAGAGAGAGAGAGAGAGAGAGAGAGAGAGAGAGAGAGAGAGAGAGAGAGAGAGTGAGTGAGAGAGAGAGAGAGAGAGAGACCATAGAGAGAGAGAGAGAGAGAGACCAGAGAGAGAGAGAGTGAGTGAGAGAGAGAGACCAGAGAGAGAGACCAGAGAAAGAGAAAGAGAGAGAGACGAGAGAGAGAGAGAGAGAGAGAGAGAGAGAGAGAGAGAGGAGAGAGAGAGAGAGAGAGAGAGAGAGAGAGAGTGAGAGAGTGAGAGAGTGAGAGACCAGAGAAAGAGAGAGAGACCAGAGAGAGAGACCAGAGAAAGAGAGAGAGACCAGAGAAAGAGAGAGAGACCAGAGAGGGAGACCAGAGAGAGAGAGAGAGACCAGAGATAGAGACCAGAGATAGAGACCAGAGATAGAGACCAGAGATAGAGACCAGAGAGAGAGACCAGAGAGAGAGACCAGAGAGAGAGAGAGACCAGAGAGAGAGAGAGACCAGAGAGAGAGACCAGAGAGAGAGACCAGAGAGAGAGACCAGAGAGAGAGACCAGAGAGAGAGACCAGAGAGAGAGACCAGAGAGAGAGAGACAGAGAGAGAGACCAGAGAGAGAGACAGAGAGAGAGACAGAGAGAGAGACAGAGAGAGAGACCAGAGAGAGAGAGAGAGAGAGAAAGAGAGAGAGACAGAGAGAGAGACCAGAGAGAGAGACAGAGAGAGAGACCAGAGAGAGAGACCAGAGAGAGAGACAGAGAGAGAGAACAGAGAGAGAGACAGAGAGAGAGAACAGAGAGAGAGACAGAGAGAGAGACCAGAGAGAGAGAGACCATAGAGAGAGAGGAGAGAGAGAGAGGAGAGAGAGAGACAGAGAGAGAGACAGAGAGAGAGACAGAGAGAGACAGAGAGAGAGAGAGAGAGAGAGACAGAGAGAGAGACAGAGAGAGAGACAGAGAGAGAGAGAGAGAGAGACCAGAGAGAGAGAGAGAGAGAGAGATAGACAGAGAGGGAGACGGAGGTAAACCTGGGACATCCCCACACCCTGAAGTCTTTGGCTTTTATCATCCATTAGATTGTATCAGTTGAAGAAAGATGAAGAGATCCGGTTAAAGGATCAAACAGGTGTGTGCAGATATCACTTGATGCACATTAAAATGAATCACCTCCTGTACTGACGGCTGGGTTCATTGAGATTATAACACATTTTACAGGAGACTGGGGATCATTTAGGAACTTTATAACAGTTAAGCATGCTTTAGTAATTACATGCACCATTTATTATTTCACATGTCGAGACTATTGTGTTTCTGCTTCTCACTTTATAGCTCTGACTGATCAAATGATTATTATTTACTCACCTTCTACTCAAGACTATATGACTTTTTGCAGAACAGAAAAGAAGATATTTTGAAGAATGTTGGGAACTGGCACACATTCACTTGCAGTGGTTTTGTGTTCATCCACTAAAAGTGAAGAGGTGTCACTGCTGTTCAGTTACAAACATTCTTCAAAATATCTTCTTTTGTGTTCAACAGAAGAAAGTAATACAGGTTTGATATGACAAAAGCATTGTGACTATAATGCCTTTAATAGTGTCTCTTCATTAAGTGTCTCATATCAGTAATGTATGTGAAGTCAGTGAGTATGTGAATGAATGCTTATGTATGTGAAAGCATAGCTTTAGGATCGCTGCTCATTTGTGTTTCAAAGGATGTCTGAAGCCAAGAGCGTTTATATCTCTGACTATACATGTTCTTCTCTGGAGATTGATCAGACACTGATATCCACACACCTCAGGGTCTGGCTCCGGTCGACCTGTTACTAGAACAGGAGCACACGCACATCAGACGAAAGTTTCTCCTCTGATGAAAGATTAATTAGTCTGACTTAACTGAAAGAGGAAATGTGACTTTCTATTGTTACACATCTGTCTGTGTGTTAGATCTGTGACCTTCTGAAAATAAGGGTTTTACAGTACACATTCACTAAACCAGCCTAAAATGTCTCCAGTGTCAGGACACCTTTTTCTAAATATCTTTTTGCAGCATGTTTTGCATTTTGGCTTGTTTTTGGGATCTAATGGGTGTGAGAATTGCACATGACTGATTTTTAAGATCGCCAACATTTTATTGGTGTGAAAATGCGTAAATGTGTGAAATGTTCTTTTCATTAATACATTTCACTTCTCATACTCTGTCATTCATATTTCTATTATTTTCTTCTCAGTCATGATTCATATCATCACTCCTATTAGTTTCTTTGACTTCCTACAGTTCTCTAACTCTCTCTCTCTCTGTTTTGGGTTATAAGGGAGAAACATACCTGTGGTCCGTGGCTTTATTTGATGATTATGTGCTTGCTGAGAGGGCAAGCGAGTCGTCAGGCATGCTTTCATTATGGGATTCTATCATTTGAACAATTAAAGACAATTATTTATCATTACTTTAGATTGGGATATGAAAATGGATGGGTCCTGGATAAAAATGAACAGCTCCATATAGATCAGTACAAAACACACTTTTTTTATTTTAAAATAAAAAAATTGATATTTTTCATTAATTTTTTTCCTTTTATTCATAATTAAAACACAATATTTTTGTCTTTAAGAAATCTTCTGTACATTCAGATACATCAACATTTCCATGTATGGATTAAGCAGACGCATTACATTGCATTATAGTTTTACATGAGTTTCTGTGTATGTGCCATCATGAATTAACCCATGACTCTCATGTTGTAAGCCACACGTTCTAACAACTCAGCAACAGGAAAGCTAAATGTAAAAATGTCCAATTTCTACAGAATGTTAAAATGCTACCAAATGAAACCATAAAACTGATTTCGATAGCAATTAATGAATCATTCTTATAGAATCATGCGGTGAAGTATTTGGAGTTAAAGTAGCACGCTGATACTAACCTCACACCCAGTTAACCCTTCAGCTAATGGAAGGCTCATGACCCTGAAACTCAATCTTCAAGATGTCTCACAGAGACTAATAAACCAGTGTTTTATTGAAGGCTGAGTGCCGGGCATTACATGTGGCCTTAATATAGGACAGCGGTCCAAAAGCTATCCAAACCTTCTCCGTTTAAAACAAGTGATGCATGATTCATCAAACACGAGCTGGGATATTTTACATGCATATATTTACTAACAGCTCAATTGTTGTTTCCAAGTCCATAACTGCAAAAGAACAACGATCACCAACAGCTATATGACAACTACAATAGTTATTTCACTGAACATCATTCTGTTTTTTCATCCTATTCCGAGTAAAGTTTGTATTATGCACACGAGCTCACATTAAATGCTGGACTCATATGGAGATATCAGTAGGATTTTGTGTTTGTTTATTTCTGTTATTGGGCGTTTTGCTGATATGTAGTTTCTTAATAACAGATGGAGGTGATGGGAGGACCGTGATGATGCAGTCGCTCTGTGACCGGCAGCTCTGCACTCCCTGTGCTCTCAATAGTAAGTCATGAAGTTAGGTCATGTCCTCACACACCAGATGTTTATTTCTCTTCTTTATACACTTGGTGGTTCATTATACTCACCTTTTTGAAATATCTGGATTGAACACAATCCAGTAAAGCTGTATCTGGTGGAGATTTTATTGGGACACAGCTATCCACAGCTATCCAAGCACCTGAATCAGTTCTGAATGCTGGATGTGTGCCTCTCTGGATATAAGCCCATCTTTATATTCTATCATGATTTTATGAATCATGGCTGTCACTAGGAAAGGGACCCCGGTGTCTTGTACACTTTCTGTTTTCAGTCTGCCGTGAAGGTAATGGAAGCATTAGTGCAAATATTGCATTTGAATTACATAAACAGAGTTTGTCTTTATATTTACATCAGTGATGATAAAATTACATCAAGTCCTCTAGGTCAAAAGTAAATGTTATCTCAACAGTTTCTTGTGCATTATAAATCTCTACATTTTAAGATTTTCTTTGTGTCACACAGACATGCGGTTGTGTCTGATTATACTTAAATGTGACACTTATATAGTGTATTAAATTCAAAACTTTTTCTTAGGATAGATCTCCCAAAAAATAAAAAAGATATTTTGAAGAATGTAAAACAACCAAAATTTAATTGTCATAGTGGTCAATGGGGTCCAACAACTGTTTGCTTGCAAGCATTCTTCCAAATATGTTTCAGAAAATTAGTAACTCATGTAAGTAACTTTTGACAGATCCCTTAAAAGGTTACCTCAATCCATTTTTGGGCATATCTGATATAGAAGATATTGATTTCATATTATAATAAGAAAATGTTTAAAGTTTACCCATTTAGCTTTTTTCCTGTTTTCATTTCATTATTGTCTCCAATCTCCAAATCAAACCAATTTTACACAGACGGCATGAATCAAACGACACTTTCCGTTCAGCATTCTTCAGCATCAATATTCCAAACTATTTTTCCCAACTGTGTTTATTGTGTTTTATTATTATTTATTGTTTTTTTTATGGGGGGGGTTGTGTAAAACTGCAACATTGTAGAAGTACAATGCAATAAATGGAATTGAATGTCATTGAATTACTTTTAAACATTAACATTTACTTATAATATATTTGTACACAAATACACGTTTGTTTGTGCATTTGTGTGTTTAGTGAGTGTTAGGGTCACAGACGGACCCCTGCAGATGAGGTCTGGCTTCGATGTGGTTACAGGTGCTTCACATTACTACTCGTAAAACCCAGCGAGAGGGAAAAATTACTGCCACTATTTGTTTGGGAGGGAAAGAGCGAGTAGGGATCTGGGGAGTTCTCTGTGTATGGATGGAGTATTGACATTTTAATTCACGATCTCTCTCTCGGTCTGCTGAATGCTTTAGCCACGCATTCCAGAGCAGTGCCCGTACTGTTTTTAAATCAGATTTAGGTATCGTTTGGAACGGAGGGAAGAATCCGTGTGCATTCGGTTAAGTGGATGTATTTTTATGCCCGCTGGATCTGTGCCATTCTCACAATAAAGGTCGGGAGGTCTGGGGGTCACAGAGAGGTAAGAGCAGAGAGAGGAAACGGGTTTAATCTGAAAGAGACTGGCAGTTTCCTGTCTATGGCACATGGCACAGAGACCCTTCTGTGCTGTCTAAGGGCCTGTCTGCGCTCCGGGCGTAATTCAATAAAAACCTGACATCTCCTTCTGACCTCCATGAGTCAAAACTAAAGTAACACAGACTCACACCTTCTTCTCATGCCTGGGAGAAACCGATCTCTTATATGAGTCTTTCAGACAAATTCAGTTCAAACTAAATATTATTTGTGAATTCTTCAAAATACCTTTTTATGTGTCCAGCAAAAGGAATTTATAGGTTAACCATCCCTTTTTAATCAAAATTAATATTCATATTTAACGTTTGAATTCTGTCATTCAGTCGCTCTATTTTCTTTTTAAACATACAAAAGTCTTTTCCTTCTGAGGATCATAAAGAAGATATTTGAAAAAAGTTTGAAAATGTTAGGTTTGGTTTACAACATTCTTCAAAACATCTTTTGTGTTATGTAGAAGAAAACCATGCTGCCTTGAAATGGCACTGTGGGTAAATGATGTCTGAACTGTAATTTTTAGCTGACCTATCGCTTTTAAAAAAACAGCTGATATTCGTCTCTGGTAAAGCTCAGCTGTAAGTCTTTAAACTGATTCTTTTGAATGCCTCTAATTTCTCTGTGTATTTTATCAAAGCTCTGTTCTAATCTGATCAAGAGCTGTATGCAGTGAAAGTGCAGGGGAGATAACAGATCTCTCTCTGATATCCTCACAGATTCTGCAGTGGTGTGGGTAACATTATCAGATCGGAGGAGTTTCATCTTAAAAACTCAAAGTATGAGATGCAGTAGAAAGAGGACGGTCAGCCAATCATTGTTTGGTTTTGCCCAGATTCATGTTGATGGTCAGTGTGGTAATGCATTGGCAAACAGTGTGAGTAGAGAGCCAGAGGCTGTGCACAAACACACACACACACACACACACACACACACACGTGTGGTCATTTCTAGCTTCTCCAGACTCATTAGAAGAGACTTCTGGAGGACAACAGCTTCTCCGGTTGCTTGTGTGTTTGTGTGCACTCATTTTTTACCCACAGTGTTTATGTTGACGTATGTGGTTAGATCTGAGATATTAAAGTGTTGGTGTTTTTCCTCATGTAGATGCTTCTGGTGAGTTGATGTAAAAACATGGGAAGGTTTTCATCAGACGTGCATGGACAGGAGGAGCCGCTGCTGGCCTTCAGGTCTGGAAAGTATGTGTGCAATGGCCACGGTCCCACCTCTCAGCCTGGGAAAGGAAGCGAGGAGTCACCGGGGAAAACATTTAGACAATCAGGTAGAAGAGCGAGAAATAAAGAGAATTAAAACCTTATCATTGTGCAGTATCTTTTGGACTTCATCAGCCTTATTTTGTTAACATGATAGACATGAAACTGAAATCTTTCACACTGAAAGATCTAACAGTCATGCACCTGTTGAGTTTCTCTTTGAAACATGAAGAGAGGAGACAAAGGTGAGAGGGCTTGAGATGTCTTTATCTGAATCAATTTTTCTAGTTATTTACATCATATAAAAACCGTGTGTGTGTGTGTGTGTGTGTGTGTGTGTGTGTGTGTGTGTGTGTGTGTGTGTGTGTGTGTGTGTGTGTGTGTGTGTGTGTGTGTGTGTGTGTGTGTGTGTGTGTGTGTGTGTGTGTGTGTGTGTGCGTGCGCGCGTGTATGTGTGTGTGAGATTAGCTAAAGACAGTGGTCAGCAGGGGACAGGGTGGGTTCAGGGCAGGAGAAGAGAGATCGGGGTGGTCATTTATCAGAAGGAATCTCCCGCTGGTTTGTACGTACAGTGTTTGGAGATGGTGGGCAATGACCATAACTGTATCATATTCTGCTCCCTGGTTTCTCAGCAATGGATTTATAGTGAACGATGTGTGGTTAGGAGATGATGATGATGATGGTTAATGAATGTGAGTGTGGGGGTGTATGAGAGCAGAACATCAGATCAGGGGAAAGCTGTTTTAAATGAGCTATTTTGTCATCGTCTGCTGAACACTTATGAGCTGAGAGAGGCGGGAAGGGTTTAATGATCTTTCTCTCTGTTCAGCTGGAGGTCTATGGGTACGATCTGTTTTTAAATAAACACAATTATAATATACTACATTTATGGAAGGTGTAAGGATATGTCTTATCTCTGTCTCACTATCAGTCTCATGTCTTTGTCAGTCATGTGTGTTTTAAATTCATTCATCTCCATCTCATTTCTGTGTTTGTCGGGGGTCATAGGTCAATTTCCAAGTCTCGTCCCAGTCTCATGTCTCCCTCATATTTATATTTATATGTATGTGTAAAATGTATCCCTCTCATCTCAATTCAAGTTCAGTAGAAGCCCTCATGTGTGTCTTAACCAAGTCTCATCTCTTTCTCGCTGCCAGTCTTATGTTCCTCTTAGTCTAGTTTAAAACTGATTTTTCTCACCCAATCCCAATGAGAATCGTATCACTTATCTAGATTACTTCTCATTAGGGTCTCACCACCAGAATTTCCTTTGTTTCAGTGCTTATCTCCTCATAGTCTCCTTTATTTCTCAGTCCCATAACTGGATCAATACCAGTCCCTGAGTCAGAATCAGAGTTAGTCTCATAACAGTCTCAGCACCTGTTTCTTCTCTGTCTTAGTGCTTGTTTCTTTCATTTCTCAGTACAATTCTCAATATCTGTATGAGAAGCATTCTCAACTTAATGCCAGTCTTATCAGTTCTTATTCTAGTTTCACTTCTGTCTCATTGCTGGTCTCATCGTGGGCTCATTTATATCTCAGTCACAGTCTCGTCTCTGTGTCAAAACCAGTCCCAACTCTGACTTGGTCTCATCACCTGTTTCATCACAGTGTCATTTATTTCTCAGTGTCTCCTCTGTGGCAGGTTGATCTCTTGGTAGTCCGGTCTTCACACTCACACAGTTGTTGTGTCATGAGTTCCAGCCGTCAGTCACTCAATCCTAATGAGCAAAGCGAACCCGTCACTTCTGAAAAAACTCTAACGGCAGAGACACACGTGAGTTTTTAACCGTGTATTGAGATCTCTCATCTGCTCAACATGACTGAAAGAGTCATTAGGATGAAGCCCATGATGGGTGACTGGGAAACAGTATGTACAGTAAGAACAAACACTGTAGTCATTGTGCGTTTCTGAAGCCCATCACAGATGTTTTTTTGGCCACAGGCGTAGAATGGAGCGAACATCAGAGAAATGTCTTCGTTCATGTAAAGTTCATGACCTCAGATAGTTCACGAGCTCAAAACTGATATTTAAACACAGTGCGTTCAATCAGTTTTGGGTTACCCTGGCATGTTGTACAGGATTTGTGTGAGTGTAAGTGGTACGTGCTTCTGATACAGTCTCTGGTCTCAGAGGGATTTCATTGATTCAATGGAAAAAAGCTAAAGAGAGAGAGAGAGAGAGGGCGCTGGGGTGTCTGGGCAAGTGGACGTGACATCCCCAGCTGTTTTGTGACATCACAACACTGGGGACAGGAAGTGCAAGAGTTAGTGGGCAGGATGGAGAAACAGGGGGTGACATCAGAACGTTGTCTGGGTCTCAGAGTTCTCCAGCTGGGTAAACCGGAGAGAGAAGATCCCCTTCTAATATTATTATCCCTACTCCTCTCCTTCATTTGATTCTTTATTTCATGTCCTTTCAGATTACACACAGTTCTCTCTCTCATATAAACACAAACACACACGTCACCTTCACGCTGCCTGTCATGCATTATGAACCGCTCATACAGGAAAACAGGCTTTCATTTACTCAGACGTGTGACCTCACTCTCAGGAGGACACACACATGTTTGTAACTGACCACACACACACACAGGTACGCAAACACACACTTACATTCTCTACGTCCTATCACATTAACACATTTACAAAGCTCCATGTGTATAGAGAAATAAATGAGTTTCAAACTAACTTTTGGAGAGACACAATGATGTCAGGTGCATAGAATATCCATTTAGATCCAACATGAGTAATCTGAGATAAGTGGTCAGATCTGTGGTGTGGAGCTTTGTGTACATGCTCTGACAATATTCAATTACTCATATATAACATTGGCACCCATTTAGGATTGAGATGCCTAGAGGGAGTGATGGATGACAGAATGTTAACATCTCCTGTGTCCTGTATGATCATCATACCTGTGTTGGTTGTATTCTGTGTGCGTGTGTGTGTGTGTGTGCGTGCGTGCGTGTGTGTGTGTGTGTGTGTGAAAGATGGCTGGAGATTTCCACATGGCCTGTTTGAATGTGAAACACATGTTAATGTGTGGGTGGGAGTGTGAGGGGATATTTGAGGGTATCCGTGTCTTAGTGTGTGAGAACACCCCACTCTACCATCTGCAGGAACAGTTAATAACACACACACACACACACACACACACACACACACACACACACACACACACACACACACACGTGTGTTTGACAGACCTTTTCTCCATCTTTTCCATTGCAACATCTTCTCACACTCTCACCCACTTTCATCCTGTTACTTTCAATGCAAATGGTGTTTAACACTTCATCTATGGAGTCGACACTGTATATGACCCATAATGCTTTGGGGTTTGAGGATTTCACCCTCTGGCTTTTGGTTCTCTTTGTTGAATTTGGTATTGTGTGTTTTTTATGTGGCTGTTGTGTGTCAGTACTCAGTATTGCTTGTGTGTCATTGCAGTGTTTTGTTTTGTGTCAGTACTCATCATTGTGCGTGCGTGCGTGCGTGTGTGTGTACGGTGGGATTGTGCTGCAGATGGCAGGAGGTAAGGAGAGGTGTGTGGCTGCATTAATACGGCCTGTGATTCACATTAGCCCTAATCAAGAGTTTCCTGTACGGACTGAAGCCTGGGTTCACCTTCCTATACCCTGTGAACACACACACACACACACACACACACACACACACACACACACACACGTCTGGAATAGTATGCCATCATGCTTCTGTACTATTGTTGGCTCTATATATTATGTTTTTGTATGTATTGTACAAGTGTCTGTATATATTCCACTATAGGAAGTCTACAAGAAAGCACCATTAACAATCTCCCACATTTATATAGTTGTATATACACACACATATATATTTGTATCATATTGTAAATGATTTTACTTGAAGATTGTAGCTTTATGATCTTTTTATTAAGTTTTGTGTGTGTTTATAAAATTGCATTTTTTGAATTCGGTTGTTTGATTGAAATTTCGCATGTAAAAACATTTGAAAGTTTTACAATTGAAGAAGATATTTTGAAGAACGTTAACTTTCCTTGATTTGTGTCAATACAAAGAAGTGAATAAGCGCCACTGCTGATCAATTACCAACATTCTTCAAAATATTTATTTCGTGTTGATCAGAAGAATCTTATACAGATTTTACATGACAAGAGCACGAGTTTATGATGACAGAATTACATTTAGTCTCACCTTCCTCTCTTACTCCCTTTCACTCATCCTCCCTCTCGTGTGTCATGAACCCGCCCCGCAGTGTTCTTATGGCTCTCTTGATCTCCCATCTAAGTCTTCCATGAAATGATTTGGAAATGCAAAAGTTTAAAATCTTTTCCATTATCATGCATACTTCCCACCCACTCTGTGACTGCCGTGTATGCGGCAGAAGTCTGGCGGGTTGTCCCTGCGTGAACTCCGGCAGAGGTCACGACCTTTAGGCAGAATGGAGAAAGTAATTGAAACAAAAGACCTCTTTACAGTCATCCTGGCACAACAGGGAGGTGTAACTTATAGCCAGCGCACACATCCTGCACTTTCCCACACAATGACTTGGCTTATACTGCCTGTGCCGTTAAAGCGCCCATCTCTATCAAAACAAGTGTTTTACTGTATAGAAATCATGCATCATTAATGCACTGCATATATAGATGGAGAGATGTAAAACAATGATGGTGAGACCTGATGAAGAATGTTATTCCAACCTGCTCTTCACTACGTTTGTATTTTTCTTCCTCAGGTCTGGACTTAAAGAGATTAATGCATTTAAGATGTGGAAACAGGACATTGAAGTCATTGCATCTTTTGTTTCTCGTTCCGTCTCAGTCGCTTCTCATTCTCTCTCTCTCTCTGTAATGCTTTTGTATAGTGTGTGGGGAGACTCTATGATAGATAGACTGAGAGAGACAGAGCGATGTTTTTTTAAACCTATCACTTTTGGCCGTTCGAGTTGTGTGTGTGAAATGCTTCATTTTTTTGTAAGTTATCCACATTTTTTTTACAATGCCCTGGGCTTTGCAATGGATAGATTTCCCCCACCCTCCTGCTCCGAGTGGCCCCCACCCCCAGTCCTGAAACCTGGCCAGCCCCAGCTGTCTGTCCAGATGTGGAGGAGAGGGAGAGGAGAGGTCCAACGGGGGACGAGGGCCAGAAACAGAGCGGAGACCGAAGAGAGAAGAGAAAAGACAAAGAGAGAGAGAAGGAAAGATGGAGAGATGTCTAGGGGAAGTCTGAATATCTCGATGTGGATGGGTATTGAAAAAGTATAACAGTGCTTTCCAGATGGATTCACACAGACAACAGATCACACCAGAAGTAGAACTGGTGGCCCATTCTGTCTCTCCATCCCAGCGTCCCGATGCAGGTTCTCTCAGACCAGTGTTGATTAATGACCAGTCCCAGAGCTCTCACACCGTCCTGAAGCGGTTTTTTGATTAGAGATGGACAGGAGAGGGTGAGAGCAAACACCCACCCGTCCAATCACACGCCCCAACATTTGGTTGTGATTAGACGCGGGGCGACTCGAGGGCCGGGTGTCATGCAGAACACAGAGCTAGATTTACACTTGACATGCTTTATTCACACAGGTTACTTCTGGCCTGATAATTGCAACATATTCATCAAAGAACACAGTTCGCGCTGCACTTTTGCACATGGGCTACATTCGTGAAACGTGCAAGGCTTTTATTAGCAAAAACAAAACTTTTGGGATAAAAGAGGTGTTCGTGAAATGTTCAGCCTTTTGAGAAATACTTGGAAATGGTCTCTTGGCTTATACAACAAAACTAAACTTTTTCAGCCGTAGTTTGGTGGCAGTCATGTTTTAGTCATTTAAAAGTCAAATGTGGCACATTAGATGAGGGTATCCCAGAAAACTGTTTGACCCCTCACTGTTTTAACAGGAGTGTTAATATGTGAAGCCTGTAAACACGCCAGCGTACACGGCAGTCTAGCAGCACATGGGTGCTGTACTTAAAATGATAGATCAGCCAAAATTCCAAACTGACTCACCCCGGTATTATCTTTATCATGTACAACTGTTGTTGTTCTGCAGAACAACAAATGAGATAATTTGAGAAATATCGGTAACTTGGAGCTATTTTCTGCATGCAAATGGCGTCGTTTGGTTAGGAGCATTCTTCAAAATATCTCCTTCTGTGTTCCGCAGGAGAATGAAAGTCTTCCAACGGTGTGAGTAAATGAGGAGTCTTGTTTGAACTATCACTTTTTACACACAGAAAAGGAGAGAGAAAGGAAGGGTTGGGTTGTTTTCCTAAACCCACGCTTTCCATTCTGTTGTCTTCGAAGGCACCCCCGATCTAACCCTGCTGTAAGGTCTCACCTCACGTCCAGCGTCCGCCCACGCTGTATTCTGCTCCAGCCTCCTACGGTGTGTGACATCAGAGGAGCGGCCAAGGGCGGAAATGCTGCAGGTCTCGCCACCCGCAGAACGCCCGTGATGAGACCCTTGACCTGCTAGACACAACCCTCGACACGTAGGACGCGCACTATGCCGTCTGGAAACCCAGCGGAGAGCTTGATGGACAAACCAGACAAGCACATACGTACTGGAGAAAGGAAAATGATAACAGCCAGTTCTGTGCTGTGGAATAGAATGGTTCACCTTCATTGTTCTGGCCTCTGGCCTCTGGCCTGGTTTCCTGACACCTTCCGTTTGTGCTCGTACACAGATGGCTGTGGATGCACAGGAACAAGTGCGCCCGCTCTACCTCTGTCCAGACTCGGGGAGAGAGAGAAGAACACAAGAGACACCTGTAGCTGGAGTCTGTGATTGGACCCCCGCTGAGAGTGATCTATATCGGTACAAACGGGAAACTCATGGACACATTAAACACGTTTGTTTTTATGTACGTTTGTCACGGGGGTGTCGCTGTCTGACAGGAAGTGTGGGTCAGATGTCTACGTGTGTGTGCGGCCGGGCCTGGGCCAGCGGGTCAGGGCTGGGCAGCCCACAGGAAATGGCCAAGACATTCTGGCCCGGTCCATGAGGGGTTAACCCTTGCACTACCAGTGTGACTGTCCTTAAAGACTTCAACTCATCCAACTGGACCAAAGTGCATATACTTTATAAAAACTATACTGGTCGTCGATTCATATTTTATATTTGCAGTATCACTTTTAGATCAGTATCAGACAAATGTGTGCTTATTCGTTTGATATATGGTGTTGATTTTTAACAAATTCAGGATCTACATTAGGTTGAGTAGTTTTATGACATTGTTGTTGAAGCTAAAAAACGTTCAAAATAAATTTTCAAAGCGACCACGGTTCTCTAGAACTCCTTCAGAAGATGATCCAAAATAACTTCCTGTTTAAGACTGTACAAACCTTTGAACAGAACATTTATAATATAATCACAATGTCACAGATTTCTATTTAAATATAGAAAATATTTTTTTAAACATTTCTTATAGTGTTTAAAGATAAGATATTTCAGTCATTTGGTGGCCCTATTTTTTAACACTGGATTATTATGCAACAGCTTCTGGCATTCATGTAACTATAATCACAGGAACAAACACAAGAAAACCTGTATAAGAATGTTTGGTATTTGCTTTCTAAATTTACCTCCTTCATGCTCCTCCTTTCTCAGGGTGTGACAAGACTTTCAGACTGGAAACAATAGCCATCAGCACCTCCATCATGTAATAATGATTCCTCCCGCCTCATCTGATCCCAGTGCAGTAATCTGAATGCCTCTCTGGGGACCTGTAAGACAAGGGGGGGGGGGGGGGGGGGGTGAGTACATCGCGCTCTGGAATATAGGGACAGGAAGTTACTTTCTGAGAGTAGGAATTCTCAGACGTCTCTGACGTTTTTAGAAGGCCTCGGTGTGTTGATGCGGCGTTGACGGCCTGCAGCGGGCCGTTCAGAGCAGGAAGTGATGGTCTGTCCCCGGGCACGTTTACATTCTTTGGGTCAGCTTGTCTGCTTAATGCATTTGTATTAATAGGTCACGGATGAGTCACACCAGCGCTTCGGGACAGACGTCTGCTGGCTTCCTGGTGCCACGTAGAGGGCATCTCTCCTCAAGAGCCTCAAAGATAGTGGGCTAAACTTAAGCAGGGCTCATCCTGTTTTGGGAATCTGCTCTAACCTTGAACGCTTGCGACTTCACAACTAGTTTAAAAACAGTAAGCTGTTATCGTTTTGACGTCTTCTTTGTAAGTCGCAGCGAGATGTTGACCAGCTCTAGACATGCGGTTAAACAGATGCGCTGCAAATACCGCTTGTTTATATTTGAGAGAGATGTTCATGAGTTTCTGAATATACGTGTGTCTGTGTGTGCGTGCGCGTGCGTGCGTCCATGCGTTTGTGTGTGTGTGTGTGTGTGTGTGTGTGTGTGTGTGTGTGTGTGTGTGTGTGTGTGTGTGTGTGTGTGTGTGTGTGTGTGTGTGCGTGCGCGTGTGTCCATGCGGGTCCATGCGTGTGTGTGTGTGTGTGTGTGTGTGTGTGTGTTTATGCTTCATGGAACCGTTCCAGCTCTGAGCTTAGCCAGTGAGGGCTTTCTTGCTTTCACATCCCTCTTCAGCCAAACACAAACACACACGTCCGGCCAGCCTGACCCGAGCTATCTCTCCGCCTGCGAGTGCCAGACACACACACATACATATACGGCTCTCGACCCTCCTGCTCTTCCCACGTTCCTCCTCACTCCTTCAGCTCTTCTCCCTCTCTTCTCTGCTTGCATTTCCTTCTCTCCTTTCCTCCGCCTCAGCACCCTTGTACATCTCATTGTCTCTGGTCTCTTCATCTTTCTGCACTTCCTGCGTCTTGAGGCCTGTGCCCCCTCACGCCCCCTTCTTTCAGCCTCCCCCCGTTTCTCTGTGTTTCTGTCTCTCTTCACGACGTGACTTTCAGCACAGACATTTGGGCTGTGTCCAGTATTCTTGGGCAGAGATTGTCACATACGCTACACACACACAGAGAGATATACATATATAAGAGAGCACCTGCATTCATTAGTTCCAGAAATGATATAATAATATTTCATTCAAATGTTTTAAATAAATCAAAACGATGTGCACACAATCTACAAAGTGTTTCTTGTAATAATCACAGAAAAAATCATTTATAACTTATTAATATTAATGTCTTGACTATGCAGATTTGTTTTATTTGCATTATTTTATTATTGTTAGTATTTTTCTTTACTATTAAACAGACTACCCCATTATCAACAGAGAGGAATTGATTTCATCACGGAAGTCGGAAAAAATCTGATGTGACTTCGCACATGCAAAGAAAAGTACGCTATAATATTACACACGGATTAGTCTGAAAATTACTTTTCTAAAATGTTGTTGTATAACTTCTATCTTTCTTTCTTTCTAAGTGTGTTATTTTTGAATCATAACAACAGCCCAATATAGCGTCTTCATATGGGACTGTAACTTTTATAACCTCTCTATGGATCTGTTCACCATGCTCTGATGCTTTTCCCATCTCTCACCTTTACAATATCACAGAGATATTCGGAGCTCATACGAGAGGGACATGAAGTCAAGCTTGTTAAACGCTGTTTCTAGAGTTTCTGTGTTGTTGTGTTGTTTTCACACAGATCAAAAGACGGACATGTGATCCTGGGAACAGAGAAGTGAGCCAGCGTTTCTAAGAAGAGAAGAAAAGAGAAAGAAAAGATCAAACCTAACTGGAAGGGTTAGTAATATGGCCCCTGACGGGTATGAGATGACAGCAACTCTTTTTGGGATCGGAGGTTTTTTTATAAAGCGCTTTTCACCTTTGCGTACATCGTAGACAATTATCACATATAAAATGTTTACGTTTATTATCCTCAGGTAAAGATGTAATTATAATTATACTTGCTTCTGCTATAGCGTGTGCTCTCATGTCAGACAGATTTAAGTTGTAAAGAATCTCCCATGGTGTAATGTGTTATCATAGTCTTCAGTATTCATAAACTCACATAAGTAAATATTTCCTCTCTCATCCCTCTTTCACTCCCTCTCCTCTTCTGATACATTCATGTTCTTCACATCATGGTGATATGCTTCGGTTTATTTATTGGAACATAAGTTTTGAAATCAACAAGTCTTTAAATTACTGTTATCAAACACCACACCCCTCAACGAGATGTTTCAGCGTTACACCCGTCTGTTTCTGATCTTTGAGATAACATAAATGTCATGTAGAAACTCATTCTGTCTTCTCTTTGTTCCATTTCATATCTATTTGGTCACACTTTACAGTAAGACTGTATTTGTAAAACATTAATGAACAATAAACATTAGAGATTTCATTCATCTTTCCTGATGTTAGTTAATGGAATAAAGTTCAATTCAGTGTGCATTAACTAATGTTAATAGATGACATGTGATCTTTAAAATGTTTTAAAGTAACATTACCTAAAATACATTTATTCTTTAATAAATGTATACATTTTAAAACTGTGTTTGTCAATGTAAGTTCATGCAAACAAATGCAGGAACCGGTAACAAAAATAGACTTCTTTTAAAGAGAAACCTTTTTAAATTACAAATGAAAATAAATGTACATTTACATTTAGGCATTTCGCAGACGCTTTTGACCAAAGCGACTTACAGAGAATAAGTGAAAAATTCTTTTTTTTATAAGTGGTTTGTCTTCTTTATTACTTTAAAATCATCCTGTGGTTAAGCTGGCCCAAACTTATAAAAATAATAGAAGCAACTACATATAATTAACATTATAAATGTCACACCCTGAAACTTTGCAGAATCCTTTTTACATCATTTTTGTGTTAATGACTCTTGATTTGATATGTTTTTGAACTCAACACATTTTATCACATCCTGTGCCCTTAATGTGGTGAATGATGTGTATTTACACGTTATATGTGAAACACCCAAATGAAACATCTTCACACTTTCCCCTTCAGATACAACACCACCCTTACAGCACAGAAACATGTAAAGAAGGATGAAACCAAGCAGGTTATTATGGATCTTTAACCCCGCACACCATGCGGTCACTGTTCACATGTGACTTTAGTGTTCATATATTTATAATAAAACTGCTGAGGAACTTATCATGTGTTGTTCTGTAGGTTCATGAGCAGAGCTAAAACAACACACTTTATCTTTTACTCCGTGTGTAAGTCTGGTCAGTAGTGCAGTGGTAGTCTCTTGAGTTGTGTGTGTTGTGGAGATCTGAGTTGTGTGTGTTGTGGAGATCTGAGTTGTGTGTGTTGTGGAGATCTGAGTTGTGTGTGTTGTGGAGATCTGAGTTGTGTGTGTTGTGGAGATCTGAGTTGTGTGTGTTGTGGAGATCTGAGTTGTGTGTGTTGTGGAGATCTGAGTTGTGTGTGTTGTGGAGATCTGAGTTGTGTGTGTTGTGGAGATCTGAGTTGTGTGTGTTGTGGAGATCTGAGTTGTGTGTGTTGTGGAGATCTCAGTTGTGTGTGTTGTGGAGATCTCAGTTGTGTGTGTTGTGGAGATCTGAGTTGTGTGTGTTGTGGAGATCTGAGTTGTGTGTGTTGTGGAGATCTGAGTTGTGTGTGTTGTGGAGATCTGAGTTGTGTGTGTTGTGGAGATCTCAGTTGTGTGTGTTGTGGAGATCTGAGTTGTGTGTGTTGTGGAGATCTGAGTTGTGTGTGTTGTGGAGATCTGAGTTGTGTGTGTTGTGGAGATCTGAGTTGTGTGTGTTGTGGAGATCTCAGTTGTGTGTGTTGTGGAGATCTCAGTTGTGTGTGTTGTGGAGATCTGAGTTGTGTGTGTTGTGGAGATCTGAGTTGTGTGTGTTGTGGAGATCTGAGTTGTGTGTGTTGTGGAGATCTGAGTTGTGTGTGTTGTGGAGATCTGAGTTGTGTGTGTTGTGGAGATCTGAGTTGTGTGTGTTGTGGAGATCTGAGTTGTGTGTGTTGTGGAGATCTGAGTTGTGTGTGTTGTGGAGATCTCAGTTGTGTGTGTTGTGGAGATCTGAGTTGTGTGTGTTGTGGAGATCTGAGTTGTGTGTGTTGTGGAGATCTGAGTTGTGTGTGTTGTGGAGATCTGAGTTGTGTGTGTTGTGGAGATCTCAGTTGTGTGTGTTGTGGAGATCTGAGTTGTGTGTGTTGTGGAGATCTGAGTTGTGTGTGTTGTGGAGATCTGAGTTGTGTGTGTTGTGGAGATCTCAGTTGTGTGTGTTGTGGAGATCTGAGTTGTGTGTGTTGTGGAGATCTGAGTTGTGTGTGTTGTGGAGATCTGAGTTGTGTGTGTTGTGGAGATCTGAGTTGTGTGTGTTGTGGAGATCTGAGTTGTGTGTGTTGTGGAGATCTGAGTTGTGTGTGTTGTGGAGATCTGAGTTGTGTGTGTTGTGGAGATCTGAGTTGTGTGTGTTGTGGAGATCTGAGTTGTGTGTGTTGTGGAGATCTCAGTTGTGTGTGTTGTGGAGATCTGAGTTGTGTGTGTTGTGGAGATCTGAGTTGTGTGTGTTGTGGAGATCTGAGTTGTGTGTGTTGTGGAGATCTGAGTTGTGTGTGTTGTGGAGATCTGAGTTGTGTGTGTTGTGGAGATCTGAGTTGTGTGTGTTGTGGAGATCTGAGTTGTGTGTGTTGTGGAGATCTGAGTTGTGTGTGTTGTGGAGATCTGAGTTGTGTGTGTTGTGGAGATCTGAGTTGTGTGTGTTGTGGAGATCTCAGTTGTGTGTGTTGTGGAGATCTGAGTTGTGTGTGTTGTGGAGATCTGAGTTGTGTGTGTTGTGGAGATCTGAGTTGTGTGTGTTGTGGAGATCTGAGTTGTGTGTGTTGTGGAGATCTGAGTTGTGTGTGTTGTGGAGATCTGAGTTGTGTGTGTTGTGGAGATCTGAGTTGTGTGTGTTGTGGAGATCTGAGTTGTGTGTGTTGTGGAGATCTGAGTTGTGTGTGTTGTGGAGATCTGAGTTGTGTGTGTTGTGGAGATCTCAGTTGTGTGTGTTGTGGAGATCTGAGTTGTGTGTGTTGTGGAGATCTGAGTTGTGTGTGTTGTGGAGATCTGAGTTGTGTGTGTTGTGTGTTTTTAGGCCGGGGTTCCCCTGTGTTTTCTGGCCTCAGGCCTCACAGAACACCACAGTCTGGGCTTGTACCGACTTCAATGCATCTTAGACCTCAAGCGTTTCTTCATAATTCTGTTGCACATCCCAATGCATAAACATGACTTATTTATTATTCTCTTTTTCTCGAGATTGTGAGTGTGGGAGGGAAAGCTTTGCTTCGGTCATGTAGATGTGTGATTGTGAAAGCGTTCAGAACGGCTGGCCCGTCACTTGTTTTTGCAGCTCATCACAGGATGGGTGGTTCTGCTTTAGTAGGTACACACAGATGTTTGTCAATCATAAGACAGGAAGTGGCACTGCAACCACCATCAGCATCTATTTTCTCTCACACCCAGCCTGAACACAAACAAATATACACACTTGCATCTGCAAACCATCCCATCATCTCTCATACAGCGGGAGGGTTCTTTTGCAGAGTGCAGGTGTAAATCTCTCATGATTGTCTACTTTTAGACCCTTTAAGACCCATTACATATCTGAATCGAAATAAGCATACGCCTTGTCATTTATTTATGTGTCTGAGTCTATTGTGACACGCGAAATAAGATATTTTGGGAAATGTGTCATTACTTATTTGAAAGTCAAACAATGGATGTGTTGTTTCGTTACCGACATTCTTAAAAATATCGTTCAATGTGTTATTTAGAGAAAAGAAACTCTGGTTTCTGGTTTGAAATTACGTAAGCATTCAGCAAGCAAATGACGAATTTTCATTTTGGGTGAGCTGCCCGTTTAATCTTGATTCTGTTTCCTGTAGCTCAGTGGTTAGAGTATGGTGCTAGCAACACCAGAGTCATGGTTTGATGATAAGGTTTTGCACATACTTGATATTAAATGTATCGTATAATGCAATGTTTGGCCGAAAGCGTCTGCCGAATACATAAATGTAAATGTAATCCATAGATCCACATGAGCAATTCTCCATTAGCATTTAAATGCATTTTTTCTTCATCCTCTAGTTTTGTATGTTCCTCATCATGGCACACTCGGTTTACAGGACCCTGGCAGCAGAAACCGACACTAATATATTACAATCAGAGACTGTGAGGTTGTTTTTCTAATGAAAACATAAAGAGTTGAATTTCCCAGTTCATGAGAAGAAAAAGCACATTGTGAAAACCTAGAAGAAAAGAGGAGAAGTGAGTGAATGCTTTGCCAGAAGAGAGAGGATTTTCAGCGCTGGGAATGACCGTCTGAAGTTTTTCTCTTTTTGCATTTGTGTTCAAGCATTCACGTTGTTCTGAACCTTATTCTTATGTTTAAATAATGATCATCATTTGTTTGGGTTGTGTTTAAGTTGGTTTATAAGGTTAGTTCAACAAGCGCTGGGTTTAATTCTCTTTCCCTGGTTAGATTCAGAGCGAGTTGGGGCAGAGATCACACACATGTATAATGCAGAACCAAAAGTGTGTCGTGTCTGCATTGCAAATCATTTCACATTTAACACAAGTATCAAAACTGTGTGTGTGTGTGTGTGTGTGTGTGTGTGTGTGTGTGTGTGTGTGTGTGTGTGTGTGTGTGTGTGTGTGTGTGTGTGTGTGTGTGTGTGTGTGTGTGTGTGTGTGTGTGTGTGTGTGTGTGTGTGTGTGTGTGTGTGTGTGTGTGTGTGTGTGTGTGTGTGTGTGTGTGTGTGTGTGTGTGTGTGTGTGTATGGTTGTGTGTGCATGCGTGCGTGTGTGTGTGTGCGTTTGTGTCTGCCAGTGTATTTCAGAGCATGCTGTGCTGGCAGGGTTTATTCAGCTGTGTGAGATAATCTTTACCCTCAATATTGTCTTATAACACACCTGAACCTCCTGCACTTTTCCTCTATTTTTCCATTATAGTAAACACAACTGTTGCAGATTAAAAAGTTGTTGAAAAAGATTGTTGATCAGCTGTTGGTCTTAAGAAGCTCAGACATGTTACATTTGTCTCAGTTTTTTTATTTACTTATCATTTAACCTCCTTTAATTTATCACTAGGTTTTGCAAAAATGTGATTGTAAACACCGTGATTTTTTCTATTTCCAGAAAAACAGTTAATTTAGACTAACAAAACTTTTTTTCCATTGATATGGAGATAAAGAATAAAAATATATACGGAGAGCATATTCCAAATACTTTTTTCCAATTTTTTTTTATCATAAAAACTCATTGTTGACAATAAGAAATAACTGAAACATAATCGTGGGTTTTTATGTTTTTTTTCTCTAATGTATTGATGCGGTACTGCATGTTTTTATATAAACATGAAAGAACTTTGTGCCCTATGACATTATCAGACATGGGCATGGGTGGCATTACATGACATCAGACACCTTAGACCCCTGGCATTTGGGTTGGATGACACCCAGCGGTGGGGGGCAGGGGCAGACTGGCACTGTGATCCCCTTTTCATCATTGACACTCACCCTGTGAAACCATTAACATCTCACACTCAAGAGACAAACCAAAACACGTTTCCAAATATCCTTTACTGCTTAGTATTTTTAAACCTGATATTGATTGTCTATTAGAAAGACTGGGGAAAAATACAACCACACAATTCATCTCTGTGTTAATAGATTAAATACTGTATTATTAATTGTTAAGTTAACAACAATTTTTAAATACTTTTTATTTGTTAGATTTTTGCACAAACCCAATGAAAATCAAAAAGGATGACTAATAAAAATGACAAAGGAAGAGAAAGTAGATTATGAATACACACTCTTAGTAAATATCACAAAAATGCGAACAGGAATAAATAGGAGTTTAAATAACTAAAAATTAAAATGTAATATAATATAACACTGAACCCTTAATTTGCGTTTTATAAACAATTAGGTAATCCTAAACATTGTTTTTTATGCTGTAATTTACACAGAAAATAAGAATAAAAAATCAGAATTTATAATCTTTGGTGAAAATACCTTGAGGTATAGCCTGGATGTTTTAATTCTTTTATTCTTTGACTGTAGTTTTGTTGTAGATTATTGCTCTCTATTTATATTAGTTGTGTTTTGTTAAACGCAGTGCGTCACATTTTTTTTTTTGCACAACTTCTTCACCATGTGTTGCTGTAGAGAATCATGTTTTATAAATGATAAATAGAATTATAGGTATATTATCTAAACGATTGAAAATGAGGTCAGGTTCCTTCACTGTATACAATGAATATTAGAATGTTCTCGAGTACAGTTAAGTTATTCAGGTTTTCATTCTCCATGCTTCAGATTTGAAGGTACATGAGAGTTATCAAAACTACAGTAAGAAAATGAAAAACACATCTGCATTGAATGTAAAATAAGTGTCAACATTTTGCCAGTGACATGAATGCTACGAGTGCGTTTCAGCGGTCAATAACAGTGTATGCATATTGAATTCATCAGTGTTCAGAATTAAACTCTGGACTCATTGTCATTTGCCTTAACACGTCGAAACCTTTAAAGTTCAGGGTCTTGGCTATAGACATGAAACAGATGGAGTCACGGTTCACAGTTCTGAGGAACTATTGGATAGTTTCGTTCATTCTGTTGAAACTCCTGGAAGCTCTCCTTCAGTCTGCCCCTACTTGTTATTCTAAACTTTTGGTGACTTCATTACAGATCTCAAAATTGGACTGGGTTATATTTTTTCCCCCTGCATCTCAATAAGCCACACGTGGCAGTGCGCTGGATGTGATTATGTTGCTGATATTTCCAGGAAATATTTTCTCCGGCGATGTCGAAATGTTAATCGGGAGACGCTGGAGTGTGATTGAGAGATGGCTGGATTCAAGGTGTCTTGAGATACGTGTTAGGAGTGTGTTTGTCTGAACCCCAGCCGACGGCATCAGGCTGATATGAAGAGTGTTTAATGTGGATCTTTTGTAAGTTATGTGCTTCATTCAGAATTTTCCTGATCTCAGCTTGGTCCAGATGGGAGTATCTGACCCACCTTTATCCTCAGCGCAAATGTTTCATCCTCAATACAGAGACAGGCCCAAAAATATGAACAGTAGTGCAGTTCATAAAAAGTGTTTAAATGAATAACATTCTCATAAATACACGAGTACAGCTCATGTGCCTTTTTCAAAAGTTTTATTGCCAAGTTGATTCAAATCATTAGAGGAAAAATTCAAAACAATTAAAAGCCTAATAAAAGTCCTTCATCAAAATAATCGAGTTATTTTAATACCCCACAATAAAACAGATTATAAAACACATGCAATAAATACATTCCATCAGTAAAAGCAAACAAAAAAACCTATTGAGATAAACGTGTTTTTACTGTGTTTTTTAAGCCACATAAATCTTGCAAGAAAGCACTTGAAAGTGGCATATTAAATTGTGTTATATTTGAAATGGGTTCAGAACAAGAAGTAATGGTGATCACTGAAATCCAAACAGACATGCTGGTGTGTTGCTTGGCCGCAGGGTAATGGGAACATTCACAGTGTTCTGGGTGCTTGAATGACTTTTCCTCTTTTTCTTTTCTGTTCACGCTGTTTTCTGTTAAATGCCTACAATTGTTTGGGGTCTTTGGTTTGTGTCTGGTTTATGTACTAGCGCCTTTTCTTTCTGCTCCTTCACCACAACTTCATCCCTCTTTTGTTTCTCATCTCACAACATACTTAAGATGTTTCACACACGTGTGTGTGTGTGTGTGTGTGTGTGTGTGTGTGTGTGTGTGTGTGTGTGTGTGTGTGTGTGTGTGTGTGTGTGTGTGTGTGTGTGTGTGTCCTGGCCTCTTGTTCCTGTGTTTTTATAATGACTTTTTAAACTCAAAGCGACACTCCGAAAGGGGCAGATTAATTTAATCTGACCTAATCTGGAACAGAGAGCGATGATGGAGCGGTCTGTCAATCATCAGCTGTGAGGGTGTATGTGTGCATGTTTTTGTGTGGTCATGCATGACCACCAGTGACCGACTCGTCCGGCTCTCTGTTGCTGATATGTTGGGGTTAACCGTACAGAATTTTGAGGCATGTCCGCTCATGGATGACTTTCACGAATGCAAACACCGCTCAGATTCAGTGCGGCCTGCTCTTTTTTGTGCCGTGTCTTATCTGCTCATCTTGTCTCTGGATGGGGTACGGCTCGGCCAAGCTAAACATGGTGAAGAAGATTTTGGTAGCGACAGTATCTTTTCACCAGCACAAAGACGGCCTGTTCCTGTCACTGTGAGATGAGGTGATAATTTTAGGGCCTGGTAAATCTATCCTGAGGCTCGGGCCGTGAGATTTAAAATAGAAATGTGATCTTAAGACGCTTTTATGTGTACACTCAATAACACTTTCCAAACATCACATCAATATATTTAAAAGATACGTTTGATTGATGTATTGACTGATGTATTGTGCATTTGTTTATTTTAGTGCTGTCAAAACAATCACCATTTATTATATTCAGATATAAATGTATATATTTAATTTAGTGATGTATGAAAAATATGATTACTTAATAATGTAAATTTTTTAAATTATCTTATATAGTTTTATATAAACATATGCAACACATAAGATAGAATTAAAAGTAATTGTATGGGCTGTTATAATATGTATTCATATATATATAGAGAGAGATGTTATCTATTTAATATTAATTGGTTCTGTTTTATGAATATAAATGTGCACAATTCCCATATATTATATGAACACTTAAAAGTGCTGGATTTAACAGCACTAAAAATAAAAAAAATAAAATAAAAAAATATGATTTATGTTGCTCTTTTCCCTCTGCTTGTTAGATAGTTAGTAACTTGTACAAGAAGACTGCTGTAAAATCCTTTGAACAAAATCAAGTAGTGACTCAGAAACAAAACCATGTGGCATGAACATTTCTCTTCTATGTAGCTCTCGAACTCTTTTCATCCGTTCAAGCAAAAATGAAAATGCTTCAATGTTGGCAAGAGCATCTTCCTCACAAAGACATTCTTTTTTTAAATATAAAACTGAAGACAATAGATTCATCCATTGTTTATATAGCTGATCTTGCCCCATGAAGAATTTGAGTATGTTCTCTCTGGAACTGGATCAGGGTGTGAAGTAGAAGAAAGTAGTTATTCACATAAACATTTACACAACTGTCTTCTCCAGCATGAAGAACAGCTGGACTGCTCTTCAGGAGAGATGTGGGCATGTGTAACGGGTCAGACGGAGCATCTCAATGAGGTCTGCTGAATGAAGGGAGGAGATTGTGTGGGACGGGTAAAGGAGCGGTACGGACCGTTGAGAAGGCAGGTGTTCCACAAATGAATGAGATCCGGATACACATTAATGTTTGATGTCAAACAGATGTATGTGCCACACCACAAAAGAGATCCTATTTCCCAGTAAAAGCATTTTAAACTCAATACAATACAAATATGTTTAATAAGTCATATCTAGAATCAGGATACTTCTGCCATTGTTTTTAAAACGTTGTATTTCTTCTAATCCTTGAAGTATGTTTAAAAGAGATCAAAAAAATCATTTGTCATATTTTCACCTGTTGGATGTTTAGAAATAATCAGAGATATACTTTGTAACTTAATTTGATCTTCTCTTTTCTCCAGCTGATTTTAAACAACACAACCCAGATGGATGGACGGGTGCTTTATGCTGCTGACCCTGACAGAAGATTCTACACGGCACCAGATGACTTAACATCAACAGTTATAATCAATCTAGATGAAGTAAGAAGTGTGTAACATTTAAAGGAACTGTTTGCCCCTCACATAAATATATTAGCTGTATAAAGGAAGTCTGGATGGTTTATCCACAAATCATTTCTGAGAAACAAAATGATCTCAGAATGTGTTCTTCAGATAGAAGACACTAACTTCGATTCATCAATACATCTTTATTCTGACTGATGTTCTGTGAGCACTCGCTGGACTAGATTTCTTCCCTATAAAGTTTAGAAGCGGCTCCGGTTAAGTTTTTGGTTTTCCTGAGACTGAGAGGAATATTTCCCTTGGACAAGTTTATGAAGCATGCTCAGTATAGTGTTGCACATTTTTAAAACGACGTCTCAGGTTTTGTTTCTCTTCACTCATGAGGATAAGCGGGGTGAGCACAGGGTTAAAGACTCTTTTCCATCGATGTAAAATCTTTCTCGTCTTGCTTCTGTCATCATCTGCTTTTGAGCATTGAACATTGTTACATATCTTTAATTAACTTCATATTCAACCATTGAAAACCTTGCTTACACCTAGAGTTAGGTTTTTTTTGATTTGCAGCAATTCCCAATTTTATTCTAATCTTCTAATCTCATTCTGACTCCTGGTTTCAATTACAAAGTTTTAACAAATGAACATTTAGATATCAACATGTATGGTTATTGACTTTATTACTACAAATATCATGGTGAAACTGTAGTGAATCTTTGCCATATTTGTGCTTAAACTAGGATGACTACAGTAAAAACAGGGTTCATTTTCAGATATCAGTGGATCACAAGTTGGATCACATGCACACTTATGGAAATGAGCACTCACAATTAATAAGTGGAATTGAAATTCATTTTTTATTAAGTATCGGATTCCAAACCTTTTCAATTCCCATTGAGGAACTGGAATAGATTTTTGACATTGACTCACATCCCTTTAGAGCTGTGCGACTCCGCTGCTCACTTTTTGGTGGTTTTTAAGTGTTTTTTGGTCTAGATTTGGATGCTGGAGTGCTAATGAATGATGAGAAAAGTGAAGTGTGAGATTTTATTCCCACCACTTCAGATGGGTTTTCACATCTCCTCAGCGAGTATTAACAAGTCTGCGGTGGATGTTTTAACTGTTATGATAGCTGTAATATTGTTCTATCCCTCGAGTCCGAAGATTTGTATTTCGTTTACGTTCTGGGTTTCGTTTGGATACAAACAAAGTGCCGTGCCCAGACTGTTTTCATGTGTTTCGCAAAATGAAGTCGAGAGGAATTTCTGGACCACTGCTGTCCACTTAAGAGTGTTGGGAAATTTCTGCATCTGTCTCGCCCCAAACAAGCTGGTTTCATGCGTGTGGTTTAATAGATCATGTATACAAAACCTCACTGGGAGTCTAATCCTGCCTCTCGGCACAGAGGTCACGTAAAGTTTTTGCCGGACCGCCCAGAACAAACGGGTCAATCAACTTAAGAAAATATGCTTCCTCCTTACCCTCTCGGCCAAGTGTTTATCATTATTGATAAACATACAACATAACATTAACAGCATTTCTCCTGGTGCATGTGTGAGTTTACAACTGTCTTCAAGTACCTTCAAGAGAAAAAATACTGATTCATGTCATGAAATCATTTTAATTTATAAATTTGCCTTTTATGGTAATTAAATTACCAGTTAATTACATAACCACAGTATTTTTGGTAATGGAAAAATAGAAAGACAGTTGCATAGGCTATTCAGAAACAAACAAACACGTATCATTTCAAAAAACAAAACATTTTTAACATTGTGAAAAAACCACAGGTTTAAATTCAATACAAATCAAATACAATCCCATCTGAAAGAGTGTGCTCGGCTGTACATTTGTTTGTAAGGAAGAGAGAGATTTCGTGTCGCCAAAGCTTCGTGCACACGCTGACATACGAGCTCAGTCCTGAGTTAAGCACCAATTCAACTTTTTGCTTTAAAAGTTCAAAACAAAAGCAAACCTTTGACATGCTACAAAGCAAAACCTCAGCAATGTGTCCTGCCACCCTCAACATTGTGCTCGATATTGAAGACGCTGGACAGCGTTCAGATTTATTAGTTCTTTCACAGTGCATTCATGGTTTAAATCTTCACATTCACCCGCTGAGGTTCTAATTGTACAACCCCGATTGTACAATGTTTTGGACTCAAGGTCTGAGAGAATACTGTTAATGTGTTGTGTCACATCAGATGAATGATAGATGTAATACTAGAGAAAGGAAGCAAGCGTGGAACTGATGGACTTTATGGTATATTTAAAGGAGCGTGTAAGGGATTAGGGTGTATGTTCGGCCCGCGTGTAGATCACAGAGTCGGGTCGGCTGGTGTAAAATCTCAGATCAGTGGGACAGACAAGCACGGATAGTTGAAAATGTGTAATTTCACAGGGCTTTGTCTGATGGACCAGCTGCTGCGAGAGCTCACAGTATCAGAGAGAGAGAGAGAGAGAGAGAGAGAGAGAGAGAGAGAGAGAGAGAGAGAGAGAGAGAGAGAGAGAGAGAGAGAGAGAGAGAGAGAGAGAGAGAGAGAGAGAGGAGAGAGAGAGGAGAGAGAGGAGAGGAGAGAGAGAGAGAGAGAGAGAGAGAGAGAGAGAGAGAGAGAGAGAGAGAGAGAGAGAGAGAGAGAGCGATGTGCTCCTCATGTTCAGATGCTTGTCACATTAGTGGATTTACATGCGCTCGTGTGAGGACCGTCGGCTTTAAGTCGTCACATTAGTCTGAAATTAATTGCACTGTAATGGGGTAAAAAGACCCTCACGCTCTTAAAGGTGTGGCCAAATCTATCATTTGTGTTCATGAAGGTTTCCTCACACTTTATATACACTGGATTTCTAGCACGAGTGCTGTCACGCTTCTAGTTAAACATTTATTTAAGAGCGTTCAATAAAGACATCAGGCGTTGCAAATATTTCAACTCTGGTTTCAAAGCACCACCCATGCCTGATCCTTCACACCAGATGGACCCAAACACGTGGACACGGATTGTTATATCACAATGGGAATATGCGCAAAGATATTCCAGTTGTGAGATCACAGGGCAGCACTTGCTTCTCTTTTTCATTGACTAAAGGCACTTAAGGGTGAAAAAAGAGGAAAGAAAGGAAAAGCAGTAAATAGCAAGGGCATCCACGTGAAGATCCCAAAAAAAATGACAATCCAGGTTGACGCGGGATAACTACATAAATGCAGAGAAAAGCTAGATCACGTTACCTAAATCCTGGAACAAAAACTCTCTTCTGTTAGTTGCTCCCTTTTAGTATGGAAAAATAAACGCTGGCCATTCACAAAGCTGGAAAAATCAGATACAGGTGATCCAGTACTCCAAAAATAGTCTATAAAAAGTCCTCCAATTACTATAAAATCCCAAAGGTTCGGCTTTTTTGGTCCAGACTTCCTCTGGACAGAAGCCCTGAATATTGTTCATATGTGCTTTATCATTTTATATACACCAGTACTTTGTACACAGGTTTAGGGTACTTACGATTTCAACACTCTTCTGTAACATGTTCACTTTGGCTTATTCATCATAAAATAAATAAAAACAAAATCTCTTTTTGGTTTTCAATTGGTTGTTTGGCTCTGTGATTGAATGAAAAAGAAGTTGTTTTTATATAAATACTGCATCGGCCCCAGTGTCCCGCCGTCAGAACAGATTATAAATAAAGCGGTCTTTTCCTTTCAGAAAGGAAGAAACGCATGTGCTGGGAAATCTGCAAAAGGCACGGTTTAGAAATCAAACACGGTCCGTAGCCAAGGCTTTCTGCCCTGGGATCTGAGGTGTGAGGTGTGAGTTGAATACTGTGAATGGTATACAGTGATGTCTCTTTGGAAGATTTACTTTAGTTTAGCTGGGAGAGTAGCGGTCGATAGTGCGGGCGTCCCCTGGGATCTGCTGGGGTGGAAAGGACTGGTTCAGATTGGTCAATCCGAGATGCTCCGCTGCCAGCTTTGAAAGCGGGTAGAGGCTCTCGATGGCTTTGGCATCAGCCAGCAGGTGCTGAGAGGCTGTGATAAGATCTGAGGGTTTCTCCTGCTTCAGACCCAAGTGCTCGGCTGTGTACTTGCTCAAGGGATAGATTCCTTCCGGTGAAAGTCTATCTTCAGCTTGCCGTCTGGTGTGAGTCCTCGCCTGCCCCCGCTGCTGCTGTGCATCTTCATGTGACTGATAAGATTGCGCTGCTGAGCAAACTTTCCCCCGCACACCTGGCATTCATAAGGTTTTCTCTCCGGAGTGTATACGCATGTGCTCCGTGAGCCGGTATTGCCGTGTGAAGCGCATCCCACAGGCGTCACATGCAAAGGGTTTGAGGCCCCAAATGGCTGCGCATGTGGCGTGTCATGGTACCGCGCTGGGTGAACTTCTTACCGCAGATGCTGCACGGGGTACGGACGGGTCAGCCAGTGGGTCTTCTCATGTTGCCGTAGTGTGGCGGGGTCTTTATAGGACTTGTCGCAGGATGAACAGCGGTACGGTCGTATGATCTCCCCGAGGCCAATGGGATGATGGTTTTGCATGGATTTGCTGTCTGGGTAGGGGCTGTACAGACCGCTGGAGCTGTTTGAGCTCACAAGGCCATGAGAATTGGGCGGTTTTCCGTTGTTGTTGTCCAGGTCCCCCAGCGTTGTTAAGCTCTTCCTCCGTATGAGTCTCGACGTGAGCGTTGAGCTGCTCTGAGCTAGGGAAGCCATTTGTCGCAGGGGGATGCACACGTACAGGTTGTCTCCAAAACTCTCGGGCTCATACGGCATGTGATATCTTCCTCCCGCGGCCGGGGGGGAGAGGGACCGGCCTTCACTGCTTCCCGTTTCCTCGCTGCCCGTGCCGTTCTCATCCTCTCCATCATCACAGGTTTCCTCTGTCATACCCTCTTCTCGCTCATGTTCACCTTCTCATCGCTGTTTTTATGGTGATTCATGTGGTCTCTGTCTTTATCCTGCTCATTTATTCCTCCACTCTCCTCCTCCTCGTCTTCCTCATCTTCATCCTCAGGGTTAGAGGGTTCGTTCTTCACCCACCGATAGATACTGGATTGTCTTCTGCTTGATCTCTGGAGTCGTCCATGGGCCTCAGGGCTGGGAGGACAGGGGTAAGGCTCCTGGTCCTGAGAACGATGCAGGTGGGGAAGATGTGGTGCGTGGGGATGGTTGGGCAGAGGGAAGGGGTGTGGAGTTAAAGGCACAGCGTGTGTGAAGAGTCTCAATTTTTCTGGAGCCATTGTTGGGGCTTAGTAGGGGGGCTGGTGCTTCGGTCCAGCTCGCCTTCCGGGCTCTTCATCCGGGAGGAGGGAGGAGATTAAGTGTGGGTGATTGGGAGGAAGCTGTGACTGGGAACCGGGACTTTTTTTGGACAGGTCAAGGCCGTAGACGGAGCAGTTCCTGTCAGTGGGGGGTAAGTGCAGGGCTGACCGGGGGGACAGGGATGCTTTTGTTGGGGGGTACGGTGGAGGTCCCTGCGGTTACAGATGGGGCATAAATCTCTCCTCCGTGAGGGGGCCGAGGGAGGGCAGGCAGGGACTTTCTAATGGTGTAGGTTGAATGACAGGGTGTGTGTAAGGACACTCGAAATCGTAAGAACCCAGGGTTAGGACGTAAATGGGTACTTTCCCCATTCCTCTTCAGCTTCTTTTTGCATAGAGCCACCAGATCCAGAAGTTGCAGGTAACTTGCAGCTGCCAGCACAGCCCCGATATTTGGCTCAGTGGGGGAGGTGGGGTCACCCTCGCTCAAGAATGACCCGGAAGATGCCCGGACTGACCATCTCATGGTCCAGATTGATGAGGTTGTCATGAACGACAAGAGACTTAAGGTAGAGGCTACTGGCCGCCAGAATGTTCTTGTGAGCTCGGAACAGTGCATTCTGCACCACAATAATGACATCACACAAGAAGCCCTTGGTGCGTTGTGTGTTCAGTTGCAAAAGAAGGTGTCTAGCATGATTCGGGACTTCCATGGCATCCAGCATTGACTTCAGACCTGAAACAAAAGAAATGAAAACTATTAGTAATTGTTCATTTTCATAGAATGATCTGAAAACTTGAAAGTTGCGTTGGATTAAAGAGGTTGGGCCATTTGTAATATTTTAAGATTTAACACACATTATTTGTGAATAAGACACAAGCTGGCTTGTAAAACTGAAGATAAAAAACCGCTCACGCTTATGTGAATTTTATATACATCTGTAGTTACTCTTTAATATGTTGTAGACTTTCAGGTTGGCGATTCAACTTCCAAACAATTCCGCTTTTCCTCTAACACACGCAGC
>CM065670.1:89119-114119 GCA_033220385.1 Triplophysa yarkandensis | reverse complement strand
TCAAACAGCACTTAGAGGGCATGAGCTGATATAGAGATTGAGCGAGGTCAGACACATGCCGGTCCCAGATGGCTCGGTCCGCCAGGAGCCCGGAGTGTTCTGTGGACCGGACGGCAGATGGCTTTGAGACAGTAGAGAGGAGAATGTGTACTTCATACAGCACACTGTGTGTCTTTAGCATCCGATTCCTCTGGTTCTTCTCTATTTGTCAGTGGGTCAGTTGACTTAAACTAAGTGTCTGTAAACTCACAGTCAGTGAGACATCTGTTGAGAGTTCAACCGCTGTTATTAAACTTGAAACTACTCGCTTCATGTTCTGCAACATGAATATATTTTACACATTTTCTTCTTTTGAACACAAAATGATTTTTTAAAGAAATTTTTCCTTATTGTGTGTGTGCGCGCGTGCGTGCTTGCGTGCGTGCGTGCGTGCGTGTGTGTGTGTGTGTGTGTGTGCGTGCTTGCGTGCGTGCGTGCGTGTGTGTGTGTGTGTGTGTGTGTGTGTGTGTGTGTGTGTGTGCGTGCATGTGTGTGTGTGTATCAGGCCATGTGATCCTCAGGTGATAATTGAGGGGTTAACAGATTGGGTTCAAGTGAGTCAGATATCAGAGCTGTAACCTAAAACCTTTCAGCTTTACCTCCTCTATTAAATAGCGTACAACACACAATCAAATGTTGATATATATCAAGCAAAGTGTAAAACGTTATATAATTATAGCCGCTAGACCAATAAACAAACACAGATCTTCAGTTATCTATAGGAAAAATCATGTGTCCAATAAAAAATTATCTATAATTTACATTTGGTTTTTAAGACATTTTTACTAAAATCTATTTTACGTCATACACTATGTTAACATAGTAAGACAAAAAAAGAAATGAAAAATGGTGGACTTTTTTCTTTAGGTATATTTTTTTTGACTGTGGATTTATGTCGAGTATGGTCACGTGAGGTTAATGCTCTTTATCATACTGCTTGTCATTTTTCTGATGTCAGAGCGTAGTTCCCACAACAAAACTCGAAAGAATTAAAGATTGGCATAACAATAAATATGTATATACATTACAATAAGCATTTAAATTTGTTTGTATAATTTCCAGTAATATTGAGGAGCCTGTGAAGTTTGTTGTGTCTCTCGTGAGCTTCGGCCCCTGCGGTTGAGAAATCTTTTTCTTAAACATGTTGTTGTCGTTACAGCTGCTGTTTGTTCCGAAGCGAGCCATTCTTGCACAACCATCTGTAAGTGTTAATGAATGCATGTAAATATTCCCACACATGCACACAGGAAGTGATGTCATGTGTGGTGCGTGATGAGTGTGACATTTGGCCGTGACGGCGTGACGCCTCCCGTAGTGTTGATCCGTTTTGAGCGGTGTGTCTGTGACGTGAGCCATGCACAAACTGTTGCATGAGGAGAGAGAGAACCAATGAAAGAAAGGTTGAGTGTTTCATCAACCAACCACTAAACCATTAACAAACATTATAAACTCTCCAACCAACTGTAACCTATGAAATACAGCGTACTTCTGTGCTTGTTGAGTGTCATAAACCTCATCTTTGGTATCTGATATTGATACAGCATGAAGATGCTCAGGTTTTCTACTCGGATGGTCAAATCTTGCATCTTGGCTGCGTGTGGATGCATGAGAGCGTTGGAGAGATGCAAACAAAACCATTACATGAAGATTCTGTTGAACCAAAGAAATGTATGAAGTAATCTCTATCTGGGATACATATCAAGGTGATGTTAAATATGTTCAATAAGCTTAAAGAAAGAGTTCACTCAAAAATCATTTATTCTCAATCATGTGTTTGTAAAGGCAAAGAAACAATACAGCCCACAGTCGGTTTCATAATTCAAGAATTGTGACACAAATCCATATAAATGTTTATAATATTACTGACAGAACTAAAGATAATGCTAACAAGGATGATGTCACCTTGTTATATACGTCAGTAATGAGTCTACAGCATCACGCTTGGATGCTTTGGTTACTATGGCAGCAGAGCTGGAGTCAGAGGGTTTTCAGATGGTCAGATATCTGTCTTTCTTTCACAGTGGCGGGTGACAGGTTACGTGTGGACTGGAGCCCGAGGAGCTCTTCCTCAGACCTCGTGCTCTTGGGCAACACAAGGACCAGTCTGGCCAGCGGCCTGTGTGACACATTTGTGCACTCGGAGCGTTACCTAAAGGTGCCAAAGTTCTCAATCTGTTCCATATCCATGTGTATTTCCCAGCGTCCGGAAACGCTCGCCCTCCCTCCTGTGTGAAGGGCCGCTTGATCCGTGTGTCATTGAGTCCAGTAGAAAGTGGGCAACGGATACAGAGCTATTTCTGTCTTCATTCCAGTTTACAGCCTTCCAAACCTCCTTACAAGACTGAAAAATACCTCATTCATAGCTCAGGAGAATGTACTGGGACTTTAGCTGTGATTCAAGGAAGAGAGTTTATTTTAAAACTGAAGTACATTTGTATTGCGGCGAAATGAATGTATATTGTAATCTGATAAGAAATGTTCGAGTTCTTATTGAGATCTTCAATTATATTGACTTTTGATTGCAGACAGATCTGAGCTTGTTGAGATCTCATCTGATGCACACATTTGGAAGATTTCTCAGGAGAAACGTCTGAGACTGAAATGAGACTTATAACTAATCATTTGGATGTTAAAGAGATTTTTTCATTGGTGTGAGCGGCTCTGATCTCAGGAACTGTGTGTTTGAGATTAGAATCTGATTTTCTTCAATTGTTAATGACTTTATTAAGTCGAGTGTCTGACTCATTAGTCTTTCATTAATGTTCAGCAGTTGGTTTTCTAATCATTTACATGAACCCAGTGATTAATTCTTAATGTGTTTTATAAATGTGATCTACAGCAGAAAGAATCCATATAACGACATTCTGAGTGTTTGAGTGATGGTAATGTGGTTTTGTGTTTGATCTTAACTGGTTTTAGTGCTGATGGTGTCTGAACGCCAGAGGTTGTGTTGTGAAAAGTGTTGTATGATTCTCTTCATTGTCCAGCGCTGTCTGTGGTTTCTCATGTGTGTACGAGCTCTGATGGTTTAAAAAAAATTCAGATATATGTTGTTGACAGAAGCTCTATTGTGTCTATATTTCATTCAGACAGTTTGAATTAAATTCATGACAACATCAATCTTTCACTCACATTATGTGTCATCATAAACCAGTCAAGAGAGATAAACATGCAGTGCGTCCATCAATGTGAGAGCAATCATCTGCACCATTTCTAATTTAGTGTTATTCTGTCAATCTTTTTTTTCTGGATAAAACAATCAAATATTGGTTGAATTGATTAAGACCTCTCCAAGACAGGAGAGATGTGTGAGGAGACTACTGGATTATCAAGTGTGTCTGTGGAGAACAACAACACAATCTGCGTTTCTGAGTGTGAATAAGATGTCCAAGAGAAAGAGAAACAAGTAATATTGACTGATGAAATAGAGAGAGAGAAATAGAGAGAGAGAGAGAGAGAGAGAGAGAGAGAGAGAGAGAGAGAGAGAGAGAGAGAGAGAGAGAGAGAGAGAGACAGAAATGTCAGTGTGAACATCATCAGATGTTCTACATGTGACGTCATCCGCGCATCCAGCCCTCCGTATCCTTGGAGGAATCGCTCCATGGCGACCGGTTGCCATAGAAATGATGGTTTCCTTCCAGGTTCCAGTGGGATAAGAGATGCTCATTTGAAGCGGAATGTCCATGGAGAAGATTGTGTTCCTGTGTGGCACGAGAGATGATCCAGACCCAGAAGTACATGAGCTCGAGATCATCTGTGTGGGCTTTCTCGTGTGTGTTAAAGTGTTTACATGTGATGAGAGAGACGTGACGGGAATGCAGGAGAGGAGCACACCCATCATTTACCTGTGTCGCTGTCCAGTGCTGAAACGTGTGTGTGTGTGTGTGTGTGTGTGTGTGTGTGTCTGTGTGTGTCTGTCTGTGTGTGTCTGTCTGTGTGTGTGTGTGTGTGTGTGTGCGTGTCTGCGTGTTTGTGTGTGTGTGTGTGTGTGTGTGTTACAGATAGATGCACACATGAGGATGGGATTAAATCGTCTTGCGCTCGTGGAAACGGTCTGCCCTTCTCCTTTGCTGTTATGAAACCTGTAGCTTCTCTCTCTCTCTCTCTCTCTCTCTCTCTCTCTCTGTCTCTCTCTCTCTCTCTCTCTCTCTCTTTCTCTTTCTCTCTCTCTTGTGTGCAAATAGAGATTTGAGGATGCATTTGTTAGGACACAGATTCTGTATTTTGGTACTGTACTGTAATGTGTGATTTTGTTTGTATGTGTGTGTGTGCGTGCATGCGTGTGTGTGTGTGTGTGTGTGTGTGTGTGTGTGTGTGTGTGTGTGTGTGTGTGTGTGTGTGTGTGTGTGTGTGTGTGTGTGTGTGTGTGTGTGTGTGTGTGTGTGTGTGTGTGTGTGTGTGTGTGTGTGAGATGTTGTAATAGTGTATTACCTTGAGTTCAGGTCAGGAGTTTTTCTCTCTCAGGGACACTTGTGTGTGTTTTTTGAAATATATAGTATTTTTATTTTGCTTGACTAATTGTGCCATGACGTATTCACTTACGTGTGTACCCTGATGAATAACATCTTACCTGCTCAAGTGCCGCGTCTGGAGGGTTTCAACACACTAATACGCGTGTCACACAACCCCTGAGGTCTGTCCTCACACCAGCTGGAAGTGTGTGTATGGATACTCTTTAGGGATTATCTGACAGGATTTTAAAATGACAAAGAATTGATTGTAGTTTGTACAAAGAGTTTATATGTTGTTTGTAATGCATTTAATATTCACTTAAAACAAACACAAATGCTTTCAGTGTCTTGTTGGATAAACGAATACATGTAAATGTAAAGACTGTTTAGTTTGTCCTTGTGTTGATGTTGTTCTTTTTGTCATCTCTCAGATAAATGTTGAGGACAACAGCGACATGTTACCAAAATCTAGACGAGCCCTTACCATTCAGGAGATCGCAGCGCTAGCTAGATCTTCACTTCACGGTAACACACAAAGACATCCTCTCTTATGCACACACACGCACACACACAGCATCACACACACCTTCACACACACCTGTCAATAGTGTCTTTGTTCATCTTTGATTGACATATGGTGACAATGACCTGCTTTATTTCTCATGCATTATTCACGAGTCAATGACCCGTCACTTCTTACTTAGAACGTGTGTGTGTGTGTGTGTGTGTGTGTGTGTGTGTGTGTGTGTGTGTGTGTGTGTGTGTGTGTGTGTGCAGGAATATCACAGGTGGTCAAGGATCATGTGACCAAACCCACCGCTATGGCGCAGGGTCGTGTGGCACACCTGATTGAGTGGAAGGGATGGTGTAAACCCACAGACACCCCTAGTGCTCTTGAGTCTCACCTCACATCATACTCACATCTGTCTGAGGGCGAGCAAGAGGCCAGATTTGCTGCAGGTGAGTGACCTTTCACCTCTTCAGCTCTACATCACAGTAAGTGTATGAAGACTTGTCTCAACCCCCCCACACACGCTCGTACGCACACACGTACGCACTCATGCTTGCACACACACACACACACACACACGCACGCACGCACACACACACACACACACACACACACATGCCCTCACACAAACAACACACACATTTTTTATCTTGCCACTCCTCAACAGAAATGATAGAAACGTTGGTCCTCTACATATACTCTTATATTGTGTGTCTGTTTTTAAACATGATAAATGGATATATGGTAGACTGTCAGACATAAAACATCATTATTTATATAACTAATATTATTGATTCAATTTGTGTTTTTTCATCCTTTTATGTAGTTAATCACTCAAAAATGACTTAAGTTGGGTTTTGACACCCTGGGTCTCACGAGTCTTTTCTTCTTCAGTAAATGTTTCTATTTTTGTGTGTTCAGGAGTGGCAGAGCAGTTTGCTATCGCAGAGGCTAAGCTTCGTGCCTGGTCCTCAGTGGACGGTGATGAATCTAATGATGATTCTTATGACGAGGATTTTCTGCCTGCGAATGAGCCGCTCACACAGAGTACAGGTACGCACGCACACACACACACGCACGCACACACACACACACACACACACACACACACACACACACACACACACACACACACACACAAACACACACACACACACACACACACGTAAAAAGTTTTATCTTGCCTCTCCTCAACAGAAATGATAGAAACGTTTGTCCTACTGCCCTACATTTGTTCTCTCTCACGCACATATTTTGTTCTCCCTTGCCATTTGATATCCCAGCGTTTATTTCTGCTGGAAGTTTAATGTGCTCCACTGCGACACACACAGAGAGAGAGACGGAGAGTCATCCACAGTCCATCATGAGTCTAATACTGTTACACGTCTGTCTCCTCCCTGTCAGATCTGTCCTCGTACCCTCACTACCTGCGGGATCTCATTCACACTCAAGTGTGTCGGAATCACCTGCGGGGTCGAGGGCTGTGCGAGGCGGAGAGTGGCGTTGGGGCCGACCTTTCACCTCCCGCGGGGTCACCGGGGTCCCCGTCAGACACGCTCTGCTCCAGCATGTGCAGCCTAGACGATAGACACCCGCTCCTGCGGGACCTCGGACGCCACCGCGACACCTCTGCCGCCGACCTCGCCGCCAAGATCCTCGGAGCTCTTCAGGGAGGGGAGGAGCTGCTTCTGGCCCGCCTCCAGAGGGCGGGGCACAGACAAGGCCACTCCCCGTGTTGTTTGGCGACATATTCGGAGACATTCGAAGACGAGGACACACCTTGCAAGGACTGCAGAGTCTGCCATCCTTCAGAGTATTCCTCCCGTAGGAAGGTGTCGGATGTGCCGTCCTCTGGAGTGGTGTCGCTCGATGAAGAAGAGGCGGATGAGGAGGACGAGAGAGAAGAACAATGACCGATCACCTTTTGGTTTGATTCTGCATGATTCTGTTGGACTGCGGTTGGATCTTTGATCCTTCCATTCCACTCTCCTGTTTCTTTACCAGACGGTGAAAATGCCCATATCCAACTGAAGACACAACCGCTTCATGACGGAGGAACAAAAGACTGATGTTGACCTCATTATCTCTGCATGTCTTGCAAGTGCCGAACTGAATATGAAGTCTTAGTCGTTTGGATCTGGACGTCCAGTTGTTTCGCACGGTTTGTGGATTTGGCTGTTGTGTAATCCTGCTCCCTTTATGACGTCACGCCCCATTGCATTCTGGGTCTTGTTGACATGACACCTGTTCCCCGGTCCCGGGTTGCATCTTTCGGGCATGGCTTGCTAAATATGTCAAACTCAATATCTGATCTGTCACAGTGGATGCAGGAATGCTGAATGTTTCTCCAGTGACAGAGAGAACAAGTTTATGACTTTCGGTTAAATTATTGTTCATATTAATATGATTACTGTCTCAACTCTTCTTAATGGAATGTTTGATTTGTTTCTTTATACTTCACAGCATTATTGTCCAATGATAAACACGATGAATGTGTAAGAGTTGATTCGGTGTTGTTGAGCAGATGTAAAAGATGAAGTCTGATGTCCGTGGGCCTTTCTGAGAGTCGCTCTATTTTTGTACCGTGTGTTTTTTTGCGGTGGATAACTGAGTAACGCTGCGCTTTCTTCACTGGTTTATTGCTTTATTTCTCAATTTCTGTCACTGAATTATCACTGTGTGATATTGTTGACATCAGGAAAAACTAATGCTGATGTGAAAGAAAAAAAAGAAACAAACGCACCTTTTGCTTTCTTATGTGTCTCTAGAGAGAGAAGATGATTTTAATATTGTTGATCTCATCCACTTACATATTTCCCTTTGCATTCTCTAAATGTCAAGCGCTCAACGTTTCTCTCTCTGTAAGCGGCTCTTTCGTTCTCCAACATTCTCTTGTTTCCATGGAGAAGCATGATTCATGAAGAAATTGTTGGTGTAGTCAATCAGACAATTTTGACAATCTTCCCCCACACACACATTAACGTGTTTTCTCAACATGTGTGTACGTGTGTGTGCGCATGTTTGTAAGATATAATCACAACCAAATTTTTGCTCTCCAGCTCGAAAAATCTTCATCTTTGTCCTTTAAGTCTGCAGAGAGTTTTGTGTGAACAAACTGAAAAATAAGTCATTCTTCAAGGTTTCTTTAAGGGTTACTCAGGGTAAAACATCCACCGTGAGCATCAGTGCACACACACATACACGCACTTTATATTTTATTGATCATACATATATAATTACATCTTAAAGAAACTTATTTAACATTTTGATTTGGTTATAAAGGTTTTCTGCAGTATTGAAAAACTGAAACAAATAAAGTGTCTCTGGACCTGCATTGTTTACATCTTCTAAAATTGTCTATATTAATACTCTAAATTATAATTTTATAGATATCCCACCAATGTCTTTCCCACTTCCATTAAAAATGAATTACATCACTTCCCTGATCGTATTCTGTTTTCCTTCTTGTGTGTCTTCATCAGCGTCTTTGTCTGATGTCTCCGCATGTGTCCCTTCACCCCTGAGCCCAAACGTGTTCTTATTTTAAGGGTAAATGCTATAAAAAGCTCCTAAAGGACACTGTCTATCACGATATGCTCTGATTGGTCAGACTCTGCTCATTGTGATGTACATTCAGCCGTCCAATCACATCAATAGATTGTAATAACGGCCTCCTGCTACGGTCACTTCCCCGGGGCCGGAGACGACATTGAAAGCTGAATGTGTGTGTGTCTATAAATAGACATACATTGACCTCTCTGAAGTCGGTTTGTGTGCGTGTGTGTGCGTGTATGTATGTGTGCCAAACAAACATTCGTCTCACTCCGCTGTCACACTTTTAATTATTCTCTTCATGGCTCTCCAGTTCAGTTTCTACAAATGACACTTGTGATATTTAACTTTATTATTATACTGTGTTTATCCCACTGATAACAACACACACACACACACACACACACACACACACACACACACACACACACACACACATTTGTGTTCACTATTTCTACTTTTAGTTTCAACTTTCTCTTTCTCTCTGGTTTATGAATATTTGACCGCTGGTTATTTTGATATCAGAGTGTTTGTTTTTGCATCTTGTTTGTTTGGATTCTAAATAAAATGGATTCATGTTGTTTATAAAGAGAGAGAGTGTGTGTGGAGTATTCATATTCTTTATCATCACTCTTACTTCTGATCTTACAAACAAATAATATATTGATAATATATTTAAGCAATAAGGGATGTGAGGTTGTGCTGTATCATGAATAAATCCCAGGTGAAGGGCGCAGCACCATTTGAAGCGGAGAATAACACAGTTACCACACAATAGAATACATAACAGTCGATAATAAATAATCAGTTAAATATATTATGTTTGAAGTTCTGCTGTTAAAGGAGGCGCTGACCACATTATCTGTATTTTCACTTTAGAAACCTTAGAAATGTGTGTCAATTTAGTCTTAAGTAGTTTTGAAGTATACTACTGCAAGTTCTTCCTAAAGTTACCGATTATACTCAAGAACATTTATTAAAATAAACTTGAAGTTTAGTCATTTTTACTCACATTGATCCCTGTATTGCACTGTATTGTTTCACATTGTCCTTGCAAACATGTGTATATTACAAATATAAATGTCTTTTTTGGTTTTCCACAAATATTCTCGACTAAGTACATGAATAACTTATATCTGCTGTCTATAGTTTTGTTCTGACATATGAGTTTGTTTTTTTACGTAAGATGCCATTTCATCCAACACAACTAAGTTTTAAAGAGCAGTAGAAAATATTAGAACTCTTGTAAAAAAAGGTACACACAAATACACAAGTTTTGGAATCAGTTCAACCAAATATAACTATTGCGTAATTTATGTAGTATGTACACAAATATCAATTTAAGTGTTCTTTGGACTTAATTGATCTTCAAAAAATCTCCATCAAAATCTATTTTGGATTTTTCTTTCACTCAAATGTATCCATTTTTATGTTTAGTCCAAAAGTAGTATCGGCACCCTTGTGTTTGTTGTAATGGATATGAGTATTTGTGATAACACAGCTTGTGTTAGAGATGTTTTCCATGGCTTATCTCGTTGACCGTTATTTCAGGAGTGAATGCCAGGACCGAGACCTTTTATGGAGTGCTGAGAGTAGATGCTGACCCATAATGCACTGGGTCGAGTTCTCTATAAGGGAAGCGTGAAGGCCGATCTTCTGTCTCATTCTGTCATGGCTTCTGTAAGCGGATCTTCAGCTTCTCATTGCTCTTCTTCATCATTTCATCGCTCCTCACGCTACAGTACCAGCACTGTCAGATCCTTCGGCTCTGATTCTCTTCACCCCAGACTTCACAATCAGTTTGGAGATGATTCCTCCATCCGCTCCATCACAAACGGCTTTGAGCCTGAGCGAGAGTCCTTCACCCGTTACCATGGTAATGCACAAGATGAGTCATCATGGGATGAGACCTTTGGTGGTAACAAAGGTAATGAAACTCTATGACACAAGTTCATCATGCGTTGTAAATGTGATTAAAAGTTTTTCATCGGTTAGGTGATAAAGAGTCTTTTGGAGGTTCCGTGGAGGACCAGAAGTACGCTGGAGAAGGTTACCATGGCAACTGGAGTCTCGGAGATACAGGCATACAGAGTGAGTCATAGATTTACACCACGTTCAATTTTTGTAGAGATCCATATACCTCACAAGTCACTTGAAATAGATTTGTGAAATGATCTGATTGAAGTCAGTTTATCAGAGTTTCAATTGAAATTACTTTAGTTTTTCACGTTGAAATGTAATGCAGTTTTAATGAATGTATGAGATACGTTAAATGTGTGTGTTTCAGTGTCCGGCTCCAGGCCCTCTGCCAGTACGGGTGTGGTGAGGGCGATGGGCGACAGCTACTTCCTGTCAGCAGATGTCAGTGGGTTTGAGCCACAGGAAGTTGTTGTGCTGGCGTATAATCAGTGTGTCGTCATTCAAGCAGAGAAGGTGTGTGTGTGTGTGTGTGTGTGTGTGTGTGTGTGTGTGTGTGTGTGTGTGTGTGTGTGTGTGTGTGTGTGTGTGTGTGTGTGTGTGTGTGTGTGTGTGTGTGTGTGTGTGTGTGTGTGTGTGTGTGAGTGTGAGAGAGTTTGTGTATGAGTGAGTGTGTGTGTGTGTGTGTGTGTGTGTGTGTGTGTGTGTGTGTGTGTGTGTGTGTGTGTGTGTGTGTGTGTGTGTGTGAGAGAGTTTGTGTATGTGTGTGTGTGTGTGTGTGTGTGTGTATGTGTGTGTGAGAGAGTTTCTGTATGTGTGTGTGTGTGTGTGTGTGTGTGTGTGTGTGTGTGTGTGTGTGTGTGCGTGTTTATGTTTGTGTGTGTGTGTGTGTGTGTGTGTGAGAGAGTTTGTGTGTGAGAGTTTGTGTGTGAGAGTTTGTGTATGTTTGTGCATGAGTGTGTGTGTGTGTGTGTGTGTGTGTGTGTGTGTGTGTGTGTGTGTGTGTGTGTGTGTGTGTGTGTGTGTGTGTGTGTGTGTGTGTGTGTGTGTGAGAGTTTGTGTATGTTTGTGCATGAGTGTGCGTGTGTGCGTGTGTGTGTGTGTGTGTGTGTGTGTGTGTGTGTGTGTGTGTGTGTGTGTGTGTGTGTGTGTGTGTGTGTGTGTGTGTGTGTGTGTGTGTGTGTGTGTGTGTGTGTGTGTGTGTGAGAGTTTGTGTGTGTGTGTGTGTGTGTGTGTGTGTGTGTGTGTGTGTGTGTGTGTGTCTGTGTCTGTGTGTGTGTTTCATTGTCTAAAGTAATATTTATTATAAACATGATTTAATGTATTTTATCAAGTTTTCTATGTCTGTACAAGTTTGTATGTAAAAGTTTTACAGAAATCCATCAGAAGTGCAGTGCACAGTCAGAAGTCTTCTGTGTTTGCTTTTTCAGACAGGAGCTGCTGGAAATGTTGCCGGCAGGTTTAGTCACACGTCTGTGCTCCCCGAGGACATGAACCCACTGTCTGTGAGCACTACACTAACTTCAGGAGGGATTCTCATGATCAGGGTCAACCGCATCCCAAAACTACCCCTCAAATCTGGAACACCTGTCTTCTGTTCTGAAGCTCGCTTTTAAATCTGAGCAATATTCTAATCCAGTAGTTTATATAATACTTCATATTTTGACTTATCATACAAGAAACATAGTTCAAACATCGGTTCAGGAATCACAGAAGTAAGATTTTTGATTGTAGACTGTGGATGATGGCAGATAGGTAACCAAAGCAACAGCACACTTTCCTGTATGATCAGAAACACAAAATATTAATGATTTCTTTTGCACCGATGTTTGGTTGTGACCGAACACAAAGTTAACTAGAGAAAATTCTTTAGAAAATGAGTTTATTTAACTTACTGTTGTTTTAAAGTATGCCAACGCTTTTACTATTTATCCATTCACTGTAATTTATACTACAGAACACCACAGTATAGAAAGGTATTTTTATGATTGATTATTGAAAGTGTCTTGAAACCTTAAATCATTTGTATGTATGTCTCATATGTATTTTTCTAAATAACAATGTCTTCAGGGACTGACACAAGATAACAGAATCATTCTGAAAGATCAACAGGTGAATCTTTTACATTTTTCTAATATTTTTTACTGAATTGAACACAAAAATATACAAAATATATTGTTATTGATGTTTTTTACAGATGTGAACAATTTCTTAATATAATGATTGTGATGATCTGGCATTGTCATTACATTCTTATGTATTGTCAGACAGTGCCATGTGTTTGCATATTTTATTGCTTTGTGTGTTTGCCGTGCACTGTAATAACATTCTAAGGTTGAGTTAACTTATTTTAATTATTCCTATATTTTATGAAGTATATTAACTTAAAATCGTTTTTTATATAAATAGATATTTTCTGTGAAAAATATAAATTTGAATCATTAAAAAATATTAGTACATTTTAGAGAACTATAAAGTTTATGAATGAAATAATATATAAATATATTATATAATATATATAGATTTCATTTTTAATTTAAAGTCCGTTTGTTATTCCCCTCATGGGCAGTTGGGTTTAAGTTTAAAACAAGAACAAATATCTGTTAAGAAAAACAGATATTTACTCTGGAAAATGAGATCCTTCCCCCTGTTGATAGATATAAAAAAGGGAAAAATTGTCTTTGTAAAGCACTAATGCAAGACTGTGAAAGCTATAGAAATGTGCTTTGTTATTTGAATAGATTTCTGATGTGAGACAGGCATAGAAATATGGCAGATGGGATTGTTTTGTTTGTCTTTATTCTTGTAAGAAAAATTAAGCTTTAAATGAATCTTGTCCAGCTTGCTTTATAACCTACTTTATAAATCAACAGCCAATGAAAGTTAACCAACCTGATCAAAGAACAGAACATCAACCAATCAGCAGAGAGTAAAACATGCAGGAGAATTACGAAATACTTCTACAAGCACAAATCTCCAGAACACGAAGAATCAACAGCAATGTTAATGTTAAAATCTCTTTTATTTATATCTGATATATAAAACATTTAACCTGAAAAACCTGAACTTGGGTTTTTTGGGAAATGGCACAGAATATTTGTGTTTTCATCACTTCACGTTCTGGAAAAGAGTTCTGAGATGAGTTCTGGCTTATAACCAAATAAACTAAAACATAAAATGAAAAAGTGCTGCTTAAACTCAAACAGGTTTGCATTTAAATCCGTGAATATTGGAATGTTAGTGTTAAAGTTTCTCTAAAGTCTGAACTCTTCTCTGTGACAGTGGAAACATCATCTTTACCTTTCCAAGTCTTCGTTCAGTAAATACAGTTCAACTCAAAATCACAGACACGTTTATTCTTGTTACAAACAAAGAAACAAAGAAAAATGTTGTTATTGCACAAATGCTTGATCCTAACTAAATAGCAAAAATAAAATCAGTGTATCTACTTTGTTCATAGATTGTTAATAAATATGATTCCTCAGAACACAATCATGAAATGCAAAGGAACACAATGACACAAAAGACACACAAACACATTTGGTTTGTTGAGGAGGACAAGAACAACAAACAATCATATCTGACATGATACAGGAATCATTGTCTAAAAACATCATTCTCTGAATTATTCCCTAAAAGTTTTTCTGAAGATTCCTAAATACTGAGATTTTGAGACATACAAATATCTTTCATTAAATGGCAAACAACATCTCATTAAGTTAATATTTTAAATATATTAAATCTGTACATCTAAATAAAAGTCCTACAAGAATCATCACAACAAAGAAGCTCTGCCTCAAACATATTAACAGATTAATGCTTATATCTGTTAAAAATCTAAATCAGTTCATATTAAAATGATCTGCTGTTGATTGTTAGAACATGAAAGATTCACAGAAATGACATCATACATATACAGGAGTGAACAGATGTCTTTAGAGTTCAGCTTTTGTTCGATTTGGCTGGAATTCTGGCTTTAAATCTCACACAAACTGTCAGAAACACATCCACATTTCACCCGAAAATCAAAAACAGGTCAAGAATACTGGCCAAAATAATGTCATTAACATTAAAAATGTTAATGGTCTTTAAATATGTGTTTCCCTAATGCAAGAATTCTTAGCTATGGACATAAGCTGACAAAATTAGTGATATTCAAACACATGTTTTTCAGGAGAGAGAGACAGCGAGACAGTGAGATAGAGAGACAGACAGAAAGAGAGTGAGTGAGTGAGACAGAGAGAGACAAGGACAAAAAATAAAACTGGAGTGATGATATGTATATGTCTAATGACATGCTCGACCAAAACCAACAAACATCAGATTCTCATATCTCAGTTATATATATAATATCATAGTGGTCTTCAGAAAGAAATATCGACAGTCAGACAGACAGCACCAGTAGATCCTGCTTAACAAACTTAACATCTACTCTGATCAATATGTGTTCAGACTGCTGAAACTGCATTAATCTTATTATTTCACATCTGGTGTGGATGAAGCTGTCAGATTGTAGATCAATGTAACTGTTACCATGAACTAACAATATTTCATATTTTACAGCATTTATTATAATGAACTGATTATATTAATATAATATTACAGGTTGTATACATTAACAATAATAAATACAAAAGCAAATATATGATCTTATAACTCAGATAAAAGAAATAAATGCTGTAAAAGAGGTTGTTGTTCAATCATGATAACTAGAATAAAGCTTATTGTGCAGAAATGAGCTTATTTTAAAGTGTTACTATCCATAAAAGTAAGTGTGCGGAGAACAAAAATAAAATAAGAACTAAAAAAAGTGCACATGCTTCTGTACGAGTGTGACTGTGATTTCACTCCTTTAAAATGCAGGAAACACACGAGTGTGAGTCTGTACAATGGCAACAGAAATATCTTTCTGCTCCAACAAATGTCAGAAAAGAAAAAAGCTGAGGGTGAGAATGTACTGGAGTGAAGAGATTATACATCCCACACACATCCATTATCTCTCACTCTCACTCTCTCTCCTCTCTCTCTCTGCACCCACAGCCATCGCCTACACCAGTGTCTTTATATAGAGAGAAACTCAATGCCCACCTCTTGCTCAAAACAGAATTCATAGAGAAAGAGTTCAGATCAAAGAAAAGATACAACACCGTCCCTTACTGCATCACACACACAAAAACACAAAACGATAGAGTCCCTGATTCTTTCCCAAAACAGGAAATGGAATGAAGTGTTTGTCAGGAAGGATTTAAAAGAGGACAGAGCTCTGAGATATTTGGGATATTTGTCAATGGTCTGTGATGTCAGTGGGATTTATCGTCCGAGTCTGAAGAGTAAGGCTGATTTTCTCTGGGCAGCGTGAGGTTTGTGTGACGGTTCCACAGTTTGTGAAGTTCTGTGGCTTCACTTTCACTGCTGGTTCCACTGGTCCCACTGTCCCGGAAACTAGCGAGCGGCGGACGTACCTTTACCCCCTTCACCGTCATGGAACCCTCTATGGCTTTACGCAACTAAAACATGGATGGGAACGAGTTTTGCTTACTTTAGAACTTTCATTATAGGGGATTATTATCATGATAATTGTGTGTGTGTGTGTGTGTGTGTGTGTGGTGACCTCTGACCTCTCTCAGTGAAACAACCCCAATGAGCCGCCCGATACTAGTGACATAAGCATGATCCAAACCCAATAGAGAGAAGATGGTGTGCGTCTGTCACACAGAGAGAGAGAGAGAATCACATGTTAGGTGGAGAGAGAAACACACAGAAGCACAAATATACAATACAATCACACACACCTTGTGTAGTGAGGTTCGCTCTACCAGCTGGAAGGGGGCGGGGTCAATCTTACAGTTGTTAAAGTTCACCTGCTCATCAAGCTGTAACTCCTCCCACTCCTCAATCTAAAGTCAGAATTAAAAACACAAGTGTGTTTGTCTATGTGTGTGTGTGTGTGTGTGTGTGTGTGTGTGTGTGTGTGTGTGTGTGTAATTACTGACCTCTCGAAGCGTCATATCATCTTCTGCCTCTGGGTCATCCTGCAGAGAGACAGAGAGACGAGTTAACTGCGCACATACATGCACAAGCAAACACATGCATGCACCCACCCACCCACCCACCCACGCCCGCACACACACACACACACACACACACACACACACACACACACACACACACACACACACACACACACACACACACACACACACCTACACACAAAGCTTATCAATAGCTGTAAGCACTCTTTGGTAGTGGACAGATGAGTGTCTGACATAATGCATGATATCACTGTTCAGTTAAACTCTACTCTGTCTATCTCTACAGATTCATTTGTGCACAGAGACACACACGCACACATGCACACACGCGCACACGCACACACACACACACACACACACACACACACACACACACGCACGCACACACACCCGTCCATTAGCTGTGTTTTCTGTGGAGTGTGAATGTAATAAGAAACCTCTGCAGCTCATAAAGCTCTCATATAACCTGGTAGAGACATGCCAACATGATGATGATGAGATGGAGAGATATATTCAACTATAATGACCATACAAACTTAAATCAGTGGACACAGATGCTAATGCAGAATATCAGGATGGATGTGATGATATATAACAACATATACATCTGTTGACTTAACTAAAAACCTTTGACCTGTGTCAGTATACAGAATGTTTAAAAATCTTTACTCCGTTTCTGTGCAACACATGATAAATAATGATATTAATAAACCCTAATGACTCTGGAGATTAAAATGAATTCTAGAAAATCTATCTCAACTAGATGTTTGTTATCAGCTTACATACAGTTCCCACTGAGATGTTTCGAAGCATCCCAGCTGCTCAATGCATGACCTTTGAACTGTAATGTTTCAAAACAATCAGAGTAATCAAAACCATCGTAGTGATTTACAGTGAACTGATCAGAAACATTCATATGGATGTGATGTCTTGCAGGTCAAAGGTCAGACACAGACATAAGGTTAAGAGTTGATGGGTGATGAATTACTCAGAGAGCCATCGGTCTGTTTGGCTCTTACCACCACTGAAATCCTCACACGTTTGACTGGTCTGAGATCAGCAGACATCACATTATTATTCTTTCATTAGAAAAGACAAACAACAAAACACAATCTTTACTCTAACCTGACATCATCAACACAATAAACAATGTGTGCATGTGTGTGTCTGCGTGTTTGTGTACCTCCAATGTCTCTGTCTGGGGACGAGCACACAGCAGATTCTTCAGACCAATGCCAGAATCATGAGGACCTGAGAGACATATTTAGTACACATAATTCATCAGACATCATACCATTTTTTTAATCCTTTAATCTTCTTGAGTTTATTAAAAAATTTTCACAATACAGTCCAAAAAACTATTGTTAGATGCACATAAATAGACCCACAGGTCATGTGAGATGTGTTTGTGTTTACTTTCGGGAATAATGAAGTTTTTCTCTGCAACAGATGACTTCTTCAGAGCTGGTTTGAGAGGTTTAGGAGAAACTGGTCGAGAGGGAGGATACGAGGATTCATCTGTGGTGATCTGTAAAAACACAAGTGTATACATCAATGTTCTGACCCGTGGCTTCTCTTTAAAATAATCTCACTGTTCTGTTCACACTCTGACCTGAAATCGAACCTCGTGGTTGACCTTCTGACCTCCATCTTCACTGCTGGGTGTGCTGATCATTGACATGCGTTTCCTCTCGTCCTCCGCTCGCTCACGCATGTACTCCAGACGCCGCTGGCGGCCCAGATGCTGTGTGATGATCAGCTGTAACTGAGCACGCTCGATGGAGCCCAATAAGATCATCGACTCTGAAGATTCCACAAGAATTTTAATTTACATTACAGTTCAGGTCATTAGTCTTTATGATGTGTGTGCGTGTGTACCTGCAGACTCCACTAGTGCTAATGTCTTCAGGTTTCCCATCAGAAGAATGTCATGTAGATCTCTGTAGGTGGAGTTCAGAGTGATGTAACGCACATCTCTCACCATGATGTCCTCAACACGGATATTATACTTCCTACACGCACACAAAATTGACATGTAAAACAGTTTTGCACACATTGAAGTCAGTAGCCCTTAACATTGACACATTTCACCATTGATTTTAACAATATCACACAGGAAGTGGCATAATTCATACCCTGTCTTCACTTTTCCATTACCTGAAGATGTAATTCAACCCTGTTGCTATAGAAAGATTATCATACACCTGAGGGGTAAATCTATCACCCCAACAACCACATCTTAACACCTTAGCAACCAGGTTAGATATCATTTAAACATATAAACAGCTCAGGGTTGTATGTCTGCTTGTGCGTCTGTATCTGTTTGCACACATGTTTGTTTCATTTTTGTTCTTCTAATGATTGATGTTTGGCTTGACAAAAACACACAAATTAAATTGTGAAATGAAAGATAAAGTGAGTGTGTGTGCGTGTGTGTGTGTGTCCTGCTGACAAGCATATTTCTGCACAGTTTAACTCAGCAAAATCTAGCTTCCAACACACACACGAACGCACACACGCACACACACACACACTTGTACAACCCGAATGCCCTTGCGTCAAATTCATCTGTAGCGAACAATTAATTCAACTGAACACTCCATTTAGAGAGAGAGAGAGAGAGAGAGAGAGAGAGAGAGAGAGAGAGAGACAGAGACAGAGACAGAGACAGAGACAGAGACAGAGAGAGAGAGAGAGAGAGAGAGAGAGAGAGAGAGAGAGAGAGAGAGAGAGAGAGAGAGAGAGACACACTCATGATGACCCCAGCCGAGTTCAGGCAGGTACGGCAGTTTTTTGATGCGGATGATGGAGTCATAGATGGAAGGTTGGAGGCTCTGAGCGACGGCGTTGGCGAGAATCACAGCGATCATAATGGGCAGAATATGACTGATCTGACCCGTCAACTCAAACACAATCACAGCCGTTGACACTGTATGTGTGACAGCACCTGATAATGCAGCCGCTCCTAAAAACACAACATAAACAATAAAACATCATACATCTGAGAAAACACTTCCAACACAATCTGTGGGAGTGAGTGACCTAATAAATACATCAAGTGAAAACATTTCATTTCACTAACAATGAAAACACAACACAATGACATCAGTGCCTCTCAAAATTACTATGGCAACACTGGATGATTTTTATAAAAGCTTACGACAAAATAACATCTGATGATTTATAATGTCTGCTGTGTGTGTGTGTGTGTGTGTGTGTGTGTGTGTGTGTGTGTGTGTGTGTGTGTGTGTGTGTGTGTGTGTGTGTGTGTGTGTGTGCGTGTGTGTTTCCTACCAACAACAGCGTATCCACCGGGCACTATGGGATAGATGGTTCCATCTGTGTTAATTCCCTCTGGAAACCACGCGGCCATACTCTCACCCACCAAACGCCCGAATGCAGCACCTAAGACACACACACACACACACACACACACACACACACACACACACACACACACACACACACACACACACACACACACACACACACACACACACACACACACACACACACACACACACACACACACACACACACACACACACACACACACACACACACACACACACACACACACACACACAGAGAGAGTTAAATAACATGTAAAGTCATCTTAGAATTGTGACATCATAAATCATATCTGCTGACTCTGAATGTTCTTCAAAAAATATCAAACTTCAACTTTGTCTTATTTACAGAGGAAAGTCTTTCTGACAAATCATTTGTCACTAACACACAGACACACACTTACCAATGACAAAGACAGGCATGAAAGCACCACATGGGACCGGAAGAGTCGTTGCTAAAGCTGACATCCAGAACTGCAGGAAAGATGACAAAAACATTTTGAGTCACAAACCATACAAACTGTAACACGATAAATGTGTGACCATCACACAGCTGTCAATCAATATAAGGCACACCCCTTCTCAAACTTATTACAGTGAATGAAGGTGTTTTGGATGTACACTGAAAAAGAAGAATCATAAGCAGTGTGAGCTCACGTAACAGGCATATTTGTGTGCCTGCAGACGCCTGTCTCTCCACTCACACAACAGTCTGCCATGTGACAAACACAAGAGTGTGATATTCACACATGAGTCTGTGTGCGTCACAACATAAAAAAAATACACAAATATCTTCATTATACATCTGACGCAAAGTCTGTCAATGCTGAATGACTGCTTTTGTCATTTCCTCTTCAGACACACATACATGTCAAATCCATGTCAATTAAAATGTCACAAACACTAAATATTTAACATTTATAATCTGTGAATTGAAACAGCATTATTTTTTCACAGAAATGAAGAGAAGCATGTTTGAAAAAAAGAATCTGTATTTTATGACAGAGAAATAAACTTTTTCTAATTTCACTTTTCATGAAAAGTGATTTTTATTCCGTAAGATTAGGGCTAGACAATAACACTGATTACAAAGAATAAAGTTTGTCTTTCAAACCAGCCAGACTTCTGCTAAAGAACAGAACAAAACGTGCTGATAAAAGTGTGTGCAACTGTGCATGTGTTTGTGTTAGTGAATGCGTGTTTCATCTCATTAGTGAGCAACTGTTGTCATCAATATCTTTAACAACAATGACGCATGCACGCACGCACACTAACACACGCCTGAAATTTGCACTTGTCTAAATCTGAAATCTTTGTTTATTTGAAATTGAGGCACATGAAAACACACACGTCATTGAATGTGTCTTGAGCCATGAACTGAACTGTTGGTAATTATTTGAGCGCTCTGATTGGTTGATTCAGGGAACAGGAAGAGGAGTTGTTGAAAGTTCCTGTGAGGAGAGTGAAAGCAGTGGGTGGAAAAAATGAAGAGATCATTGCATGATATTGTTCACCTTTCCACTCGGAACCAAAGAACACATTAACATCATTTCAAACGACAGACGCTGAGTTCCACTCACATTGTGTTTTATCACACGCACGCACGTACGCACGCACGCACACACACACACGTTATGACAAAGGTTTTTGTTTAATAAATGGACACACAGGCAACTTGTCCCCATAGCAATGCTGACGACATCACTTCCTGTCCCGTGACAGGTTTCAGCCGGGTCCTGATGAGGTTGCCAAGGCGACACACTCATGCAGGTAGCACCAGTTGAAAGCCTTAGCATATGCACACACATTGATTTGGAAAATGAAATGAGTTCTGTTTTGTTTCATCAGGTTGGATTTGTGCAGCCAATTAAAACAAAACCTCAGAAGCAAGACAGAACGAGAAATCAGAACAATAAACTGAATCCACATACAGAAAGACGTTACCTTCATGATGATGAAGATGACGAGGATGATGAAGATATTTGCCTGTGGATGTTTCCAGGCCGCTGAGTGACTGTTGTATATGAAGTCTTCTGTGATTCCTTGCTTTGCCCAGGTGTGATTGTCAAAAAATGACACCAGGGTTTCTTTTTGTGTGAGCTGTGAAAGAGAAATGAAATCACAAACAGTTCAAATGTATTTAAATGAACTCCAAACTAAACGTTATTTAAAGGGAAATTTTATAAAATTAAATTATTTTTGATTTTATAATACTTTAAATATTATATTGTATAAAGTTCTGTATCAATGTAAATGTTAGTTTAGACCCATGAGAACTTCTGCCTGATGAACTGAATCCGAATACATTTTCTTTTGTTTAAAAACAGACTTTCATTAAAACGCACCTAATCTTGAAAACACAAAAGCATACACACACACCGTGAGATGTGTGTGTGTTGTGTGTCAGTGTGTGTGTGTGTGTGTGTGTGTGTCTGTGCGTGTGTGTGTGTGTGTGTGTGTGTGCGTTACCTGTCCGGCCATAAACCTGTCCAAATCCTGGAGGAAAGGTGAGCGTTGTGACCAGCAGAGTGACCAGTGCCGGGTACAACAGACGCCTGAACACAACATACAAACTCTGAATAACTTCACACCATATATTCAGTTAAATGTAATCATAAAAAACTCAAGTGTATGTGCATGAAAAAACAGTGGAGGGTACAGACAAAAAAACTCAAGTCACTAACTTCTTCATCAAGAACTTGTTGATGGTTTTCTGTTTTCTCATAAACTGGACAATTTGGTCTGTTCAAGTACACAAACAGAGCACCACCAAACCCACTGGCGATCCTGCAGAGAGAGAGAGAGAGAGAGACAGAGAGTGAGAGAGAGAACAGACAGACAGAGAGTGAGAGAGAGAGAGAGAGAGAGAGAAAGAGAGAGAGAGAGAGAGAGAGAGAGAGAGAGAGAGAGAGAGAGAGAGAGAGAGAGAGAGAGAGAGAGAGAGAGAGAGAGAAAGAGAGACAGAGGGAGAGAGAGAGAGAGAAAGAGAGAGACAGAGAGAGAGAAAGAGAGAGAGAGAGAGAGAGAGAGAGAGAGAGAAAGAGACACACTCATGATGACCCCAGCCGAGTTCAGGCAGGTACGGCAGTTTTTTGATGGAGTCATAGATGTAAGGGGGAGAATTAAAAGGAATTACATTGTAGTATTTTTACTACAATGTGTGTGTGCGTGTATGCATTTTCATCAAACATACGTTAGGTACAAAGCGTCTGAAACATGCTCTATATGTACACTAAGTTTTTTATTTCTAAATAGAATTTTCTTAATCACTTTAAATCTTGGTAGCAAAGGACCTTTAAAACAAGATCAACTCGCTGGAAAGAAACAACACATGTGCGAAGTGAGGTAAAGACCGAACTGACCCAATCACAGCGAAGGCAGGAAGCTCCTGAAGGTCAAAGGGGAAATCCAGTCTGAAGCGGGTTTTAAAGAGAGCAGTTATCGTCTCTGAGAGAGAGAGAGAGAGAGAGAGAGAGGAGAGAGAGAGAGAGAGAGAGAGAGAGAGAGAGAGAGAGAGACCATCATCATCTTAGCTCTCTCATGTAAGTACACAGACACAAACAAACACACACCTTCGTCTCTGTTCCAAACTGCTAGAACTCTGAAGATAAAGGCACTGAAAGTAGCAGCAAAGAATCCTCGCCAATAGTTTCTGACAGCAAAGAAGGTGGATGTGACCTCGATGCTAAACAACACACCTGAAACAAACACACAACTTTTCTTAGTTTACTAAACAAACCCATATTCTGAATAAACTGCTACATACACAAGAACTTTTGAATGTGAGAAACACATCATTCACCTGCACTGAGAACATCTTTTAAAGGTTAAGTTTAAATGAGAAAAGCAAACAAGATTCAGAGCAAAAAGACATGAAAAAAAAGTTCAGAGGAAAGAGAGAAAAGAATCAATAGCTGTGATCAATTCATTTCTGTTTCACCACTAAACCTGTGAAAACACAATCCAGAGGATATTATCTGATCAAATTCTGCTCTCAATCATTGATACACAGACTCACAGACTCACTCTCTCTCTCTCTCACTCTCTCTTTCTCTCTCTCTCTCTCTCTCTCTCCTCTCTCTCTCTCTCTCTCTCTCTCTTTCTCTCTCTCTCTCTCTCTCTCTGGTCTCTCTCTGGTCTCTCTCTCTCTCTCTCTCTGGTCTCTCTCTGGTCTCTCTCTGGTCTCTCTCTGGTCTCTCTCTGGTCTCTCTCTCTCGTCTCTCTCCTCTCGTCTCTCTCTCTCGTCTCTCTCTCTCGTCTCTCTCTGGTCTCTCTCTGGTCTCTCTCTGGTCTCTCTCTGGTCTCTCTCTGTCTGGTCTCTCTCTGGTCTCTCTCTCTCTCTCTGGTCTCTCTCTCTCTCTCTCTCTCTCACCTCCGATAGGAGCAGCAAAGCAGCAGCCCACCCCGACCGCACAAGCAGCAGCGAGCATCTCAGTATTCCTCGACTCATTCTGTTAAACACAAATATCATAAACAGGTTTACAAATAATACACACATAATAATTGAAACTACACACTCCAGCACAACAAAATAATCTAAAAAAAATAAAAAAAACATCTACACAAATCCACTACGAACAATGAACCCATCACACAGGCTATGAACAAACACACACAAGTATAAACACACCTGAGATGAAACTTGCCACTAATTTTGTCCTCACAAAAGGAAAACTTTTATCAAGAGAAACGCAAGAACACATATTTCAGATTTAGCTCTTTAATACACATACACGGGCACACACGCGCACACACATACACAAGCACAGACACACAAACTCTCTCTCTCTCTCTCTCTCTCTCTCTCTCTCTGTTAAAAGTGGAAGTTATTTTCAGTGTTCTTTATAGTTAATGTCATTAAATATCAACTGAAATATTAAATACAACAATTATAAAAATATAACATAATAAAATCATTAAACCAATTAATAGTGCTGCTACATTTAATAAAGTAAAATATATTATAACAGATTTTCTGTACCAGACCTTCTGCTGCTCAATTTGAAGCCAGATAAATGAACATACATCATATAAACACGATTAACATGGATCTTTATTGTACAAGTGTTTTTTACAATTACCTCATAAATTCCACCAAATAAAGACATGAATTTACAGAGCAGAGCAGCACACAAGCTGGCGATGTGA
>CM065670.1:83667-86167 GCA_033220385.1 Triplophysa yarkandensis | reverse complement strand
TTGGCTTTTCTTTCTTCAATATTCCATCAAAGTCATATTTATCAAAATCACGTTTTATTAAACAAAATGTTATGAAAAAAACACTTATATTTTTGTGTATTAAAATAATTCCAGACATTAAGGGAAACATGTTATGATTAAAAAAACAACTTTTGTATATTTAGTATATTTTAAGTGTACTTAACTAGTAGGTATACTAACATTAATGTTCTAGATGTATCATTTTTGTAACCACTCATGACTAAAGTTTTAAACACACAATAAACACGTCTACACTCCAAATGTAATAAGAGTCGCTCATTGTACATATACTTATAAGACTTGATTTTCCTGTCCAAAGTGTAATCTTAGCATCCTTTAAGATTTACATAGAGAGTATGATATTGAAAATATCACACAAATATGTTTTAATTGATATTGCATGATTGACACATCTTTATCCGATAGGGGAGCTTTAAAGTACCAGTTAAACGTGGATACCCACCCACCCGGCTGCACATACGTCAACCTGAGTTCCGACTTACTGACCCATCACAGAGCAGCAGGAGAGAAGAACTCATCACCGGTCTGTCAAGAAGAACCACGGTTTCAATCTCATTTTCCTCAGGTCAGGGATGATATCTGTATGTGTGTTTACATACATTATTGTGTATAGTTATTGATTGTTGTGTGTGTTTTAGACTTGGCTGTGGGTCTCAGCTCCTCTCTGTCTGTACTGTGCCGAGCGCCTGTATCGCTTCATCAGAAGCTCGACTGAACCTGCTTCCATCATTTCTGTTGTCCGTCATCCCTGTGATGTCATAGAAGTACGCATGCTGAAGAGCGGCTTTAAGCCCCGCCCAGGGCAGGTGAGCTCCGCCTCTTCATGGACCAGTTTATAGCACTTTTATAGTTCATTCTAAGATCATAAAAACACAACGGTTTTATGCACATTATACACCTCATAGTTTTGTATATTATATGGCGTATCCGTCAAAAGATCCTCCATGGTGACACATTGGGCCTTCAATTGATTCTGTGTGTTTGTACTTGTTTTTACTTTAGTACATACTGTTAAACTGCCCGAGTGTGTCCTCATTTGAAAACCATCCCTTTACTCTTACCACGGTAAGTGTGTTTGTTGTGTGTTACATTTTGAACAATGGACAACAAAGACTTTTTCAGGTGCTTTCGTGAAGAAAACATATTCAATTAGTATTTGTCATTGGTTTACGGTGAACCAAATGTATTTTTTGTTTGTACCTTTAATGCATAGTTGTACCTATTTAGTCAGCAAGCACTTTATCCACATTTACACTCATCTTTTCCGGCTACACCTAACTCACTAACTCACTTCTTTTCTAACTACTCACTCTATCAAAAAAAATAAAAAAAAATAAAATTCTTTTGTAACTTCTCTCTCTGTGTAACTCGGTAGCATTGTTGTAGCACTTGTTCACCTATTGTTGTATCGGCTATTTACCGCTTCATTGTCTCCTCGACTATTGTAAGTCGCTTTGGATAAAAGCGTCTGCTAAATGACAAAATGTAAATGTAAATGTAATGTACATGTACACTTTTTACATTTATTCATTTGGCAGACGCTTTTATCCAAAGTTACTTACAGTATTATACAGTTGTCAATCATCACTGTAGAGTAAACATGTGTAAGATGTCTTCAAGAACACTTCATTTATCATCTGCTGACACTGAGATTCAAACCAACAACCTTCTGATCACAAGATCAACTCTCTAAACACCAGACCATGACTGACCTCACTTATCAGCAGAATTAAAATTCAGAATTTACTACGAATGAATATATTTACTATTGATGAGGATGGGTATATAATGCTACGTTTTTTCTTGAACGCACTATCCTTAGTTTGTAGTTTTTACAAATGAGAAATAGAGATGATATAGCCGGCGTTTTCACCAACCGATCAGGAAGACATGAAGAACACCTCACACTCATGGCATGTCGATGATGTCATTCAATCTGTATTTAAAGAAAACAATGGTGGAATGTGTGAGAATCATTCAGTAATCCCCACAAGACGCTTTCACATTCCACAGCGCATTATATTTGACCAGGATGCGGTTTTTCCACACACAGTCATTTTTTGTAACAATGTGACTGCCCACAGGGGTTTGATTCCGTGAAGTACAAGACTGTACCTGAACATCACACAATCCCTGCTGAGACTTTCTGTGTGTGTCTGTGTGTTTAGTGTCCAACAGGGAAGAATGCAACATTTGGTATTCATCTCAGAGTGCTGGGGGACTGGACATGTAAGTACACACGCACACACACACGCACGCACGCACACACCACACACACACACACACACACACACACACACACACACACACACACACACACACACACACACACACACACACACACACACACACACACACACACACACACACACACACACACCACACACACCACACACACACACACACACACACACACACACACACACACACACACACACACACACACACACACACACAC
>CM065670.1:71167-81167 GCA_033220385.1 Triplophysa yarkandensis | reverse complement strand
GACAACACATTATTACATTTAACACAGTTCCATGTTTAATTTTATCTTTTATTATTTATTTTATTTTAAGATTTATAATATTATTTCTATAATATAACCATATGTATATATTTTAATTTATTATTTGCATATAAATAATGATACTATTTAATTAAATAAATAAATAAATAAATATTCGAATTATTTATTCACATATAAATATTAATAATATTATATATTTATTTATTTATTATTACATTAATTTATTTAACAATCTGTATTTATATTTGTTGAATAAATATTTATTATATATGTGTTATTATCTTCATAAATACATATGCATGCTTACCATGTAGTTTTAATTCTCGTCTAATTATTATTGATTATTATTTTCTATTTGTATGACAATATCACTTATTTAAATGTACTAAACACTTGTTGTTAGAGCACGTTTTGAAAAAGTAAAAAATAGATTTTATTTTTATATTTATTAATTAAATGTATATTTTAATGTTACTAAAAGAACATCAGCGAGGAGCGATACGGTTTCCTAAGCTCGAGGCTTCGGATTGGACGACCAAAGTGGAAGCACATTTTCCAAGAGATAGCAAGAGCCAATCAGCAGTGAGTGTGCCAAATGCCTTACTATTATTGGCTGTTCGTTGTTCTTTAACACTGATAATACTGATCATATATTTGTGTTTTCTGCAGTAAAAGAGTGGGAGTGTTCTGCTGTGGACCTAAAGGAATTTCTAAAGCATTACACCGTCTGTGCAACTCAAACCCACACTCAGGAACTGCTTTTGAGTATAACAAAGAGTCCTTCAGCTGAGACATCACAAACTATCGAATCAGACGAACAAACAATTCCAAAAAAACGTCTTAAGGATGAAGACGTCTTTACAATCAACATCATTATCTTCAGCCGGTAACTGGTTTAATGATTTGCACAGCGGTGAAGTTGCACATGCATCAGGGAATATACTTGTTCTCCTACATGAATCTGAACAACCCCTTGATTGACTTGAGACAGTCTTCACAAAAATGATGAATCAAATGATTCACGAATCAAAGGATGAGGTCGAGGAATGACAGTATTTACATCCATTACCTTTATTCCTCCTATTTGCTGAATCCTGGATTAAATCTTATTTAATTTTCTATTATATATTTATTGGCTCATTGTACTATATCTGTATTCATAGACTTACATTTAATTCAAATATTTCCTGTCGAAAATTATAAGCAAAAAATGTTTACATCATATGCATATATACTGTATAACTGTTATTCATATTTTATTATGAACAAAGAAAATAATTTAGGTTGGGCTCAATCCTTCAAAACAATCTGCACTGTTATTTTATAACCAATGCCAAAGATTTCATTTGATATGTTTTAACTCTTATAAATATCTTTTTAATATGACCGCGGGTGTGTTTTATGCATTAACATACAGTACAGAGAGATCTCATCACATGACTTAGGAACGACACTATGTTTGACTCGGTTAGCCGGCTGTTGTGTCTTTCCCGTTGGTACAGAATATCTGTCTGTCTGACACGTGCCTGTAGTGTGATTCACAGCGTGGTCTGATATGAAGTTGAACCGTCTTCTTCGCTGCTGTTCAGAAGCGGTTGTCTCTCTCCATACTCCGACATATTCCGGCTTTTTCGCCTCTTGCGACATGCCACGGCGATAATGGTCACAATGAATCCAGCCACGATGGCCCCCAAAATTCCTGCAGCCAGGAGCCAGCGCCAGATCTGCTGAGCTTGCTCGAGATACGGCGTCAGGAACTCTTGCACGAATCGCTGGCCTGCGAGACATCAATATTTATGCAAAGATTAACACATGGAGCTGAAATAACAATGTGTGTGTTGTTTGTTAGCTCACCGGGGTCCAGCAAATATGCATATTCATATCCTAAAGCTTTGGTGGAGAGGAAGTAATCCCCGTTTCTGTACAGAGGGATGAAGGGAACCATGAAATATCCATCGTTGTGCCCGATCGGGGCATTGGTTGTCGGGTAATGTGTGCGTGGAGGCTGATGTCGCCTCAACCACTGCTCGAAGATGCTGAAACACACAAATGTATTTGATTAGTTATAGAGTTGTGTGACGAATTATATCCGTTTAATGTGGAGCGAGGTGTGTTTGCTACCTGTCGATAAAGGCATGGTGGAGAAGAAAAATGGGGTCGTTGGCTGAGCCTTGCACTGAAGACATGGATCCGTTCATGAAGACATGTAAGGAGTTGTGCATAAGACTCTGACCTGTCACTGCTAAACCTGTCTCTGGACTCGCGAAACCTGCATGGAAGAAGAATGTGAGTCTTAAACTGGGATAGATTGTGTTAAATTGTGTTCTGGTGTTGTTGTGTTACCTTCCAGAGTGTTGCGGAAGCTCATGTTTGCTCGTCGATCCATTGGTCCCGTCTCATACTCTGTTAGACTGAGAACCGACTCCACGTCTGCAGAGGTGGGCAGCCGTCGGACCCGGTTTCGGTCATGGTTGCCGGGGTTACGCTGTAACGGTCCCTCGGGTGACCCGTCACACAGAACCTCACGGCTGTTGTAGTCTTCAGGTTGTGAACAAACCACCTGTACAGGTACAGAATGAAGACACTCGTGTGAAGCCCATCAGTAGATGGATGTAAAATGTCTACTGCTTATAACTCAAAAGACCAAATCTCTAACGCATATGTTTACACTTTTATTTATCTGAATTATATTTGAGCAGGGTTTCAAACTAAACTGCTGACATAAAGTGCAAACTATATTTCACGTCACTGGAAAACCAAAAGTGTTTATAAATGCATCTCAAAAATGTATAAACTGTATTGAAACAAGACTCATCGCAGGTTTTTCTAGCAGTCAATGGACTGTCTTCTCTTTCTAATAGCTATTCAAATAGGAATTTTCTCTGTCGGGTCTCTGTGTGAATCCCTCGGTGTGTCAGTCGTCAATTGTCCTGGGGTTTAGGGGTCAGAAACACTTGTGACTTTTCTATAACCTCAAATCCCAAGTCACAAGAGTATCCGTCCTGAATGTGCTTCAGGCAGTCTTACACAATCATCCCTTCATAAGATCAATGGAATATAACATCATCGTTCAATCACACAGGACTGCATACTTTATGTTCTCAAATGGATGAATGACGTCAGAGCTGCTATAGGAACCTATTTTCTATAGACCAGTGACTTCTTTCTATTTATGTAGAATGTTGAAAGCAAGAGAATAAAGGACCACATGTACCTTGACATTATGTATAGTTTATACAAATGCATATTCTCAAAATGATACATTTCTGAAGCATTGACATTTGAGCAATATGTGTTATAATATAAGTATTTCTTAATTTTGGTTTGATTAACAAGTATTTTAGAATTCATATTGATTTAGGGTTATTAAATTTATCGCCGTGTTTATCAACTTTCACGCAGCGTGTTTTAAGAATAAAGAATCATTAAGTGAATGTAATTTACCTTCCAGGATGAGAATACAGAGGATGGACTGATCAAGTTTGGGCTCAATGGACTGCGTCCTCCCATCAGTTCATCCGTGCACACCTGACAGTCCTCCGCGTCACGCCAGTCCCAGTACGGGATGGTGAAGTTAAAATCCCCCGTTAGTTTTCGGATTTCATGCTCCCAGAACAGCAGATAAACCCGATGCCACGGGAGGAAGGCCGCAGACTCGTGCGCAAAATCGATGTCGGGCCACACGTTCCCGGGACCCCCGAGCAGCGCGTCACGGGACACATAGTAGTGCATCCACACGAACAGATCGTACACATTGATGTTGGCAAACATGGGCATCGTGCCGTTGTTCATCTGCTCATACGTGCCTGTCACGATCATGTAATCTGGGCTGATGGTGTTCTTGGCCAGGTTCAGGTACGAGATGAACCTCTGTCTCTCCGTTACCGACAGCTGGAAGATGTTCCTGCGCACGGACTCACGCCTCTCCGCGCAGTTTGCACCAAAATACCCAAACTTGCACTCACCGCAGTTGAAGCCCATGTAGTTCCCTGCGCATTGACAGGTTCGGTTGTAAAACACCAAAGGCCACTGTTCCCTGTCATCCACACCGGTGTGGGGGTACTGCGGCCCGTGGGGAAGGTCTGAGACCGTGACATCCCGACAGAACCCTCGACCCGAAAGAGTTCCGCACACCGAGCCATCCCCGGGCCAAACCGGACAGCACTGCTTGCTCTGGAGAACCTCTAAAGTGGTGCATGGTCGGGGAAACTGTTGGAGAGAGGGACCCGGGCATTGAATGAAGAATAGAAAGAGAGAGACAGATAAAGGGTTCATGGCGAGCTATCCAAAGTGAGTGAGTCACATTAGACACGCAGAAAAAAAGCGTGAAACATTTTCAGGAGTTAAGAAAACTATTCATCTCTCTCTCTCTTTCTTTACCCTCCCACCACAAATCGCACACATGCATGACCCTCACTTGTATCACATGTTTGGGATAAAATCACCCCCCCAGGTCTCGGGACTCTGGAATGCGCCTGATTGAGTGGAGCGTGAGATCTTTCATTTAGAGTTTAAACTTCATCAATGAAAAGCCATTCTATTTAACCCAATAACCAACTCACATTAACAAAGTCAACACACTTAATTTCATGTTTTTTGATTGACAGAGGGAAGCTGATGGAGCGCAACTGGTGTTCAGTGGAGCGTTTAATCTGTCCTAATACATTGAAATATATATTAGTGACAACAATATTTAAGCTAATATACAAATACTCCAAATGCTATTGGGACACTTTAGAAATCTTCTTGCAATAGATGAAAAAATATCAAACCAGTTGCCATTTGCCAAAGTTGGGTTTTCAGTTTGCAAGGCATATAGTCATTAATGTATAAGAACCAAAACATGTCTACATAAATACATTGTCTTTTTAAAAGTAGTTCATTATTTGGTGTATAGTTCTATAATTTTAAACAATGATTATTTAAGGGTCATTCAGCCCTTTATATGAGTGATCTTCTTTAAAATATTGATTGATTAAATGTATTTTACTAAACACCACCATTGGTACCATTTTAAAAATATTTTAAATATTGCCGTGATGTAATGAGATGGGAATTACTTGACAATGTATAATGGTATTTAATAGTTTACTTCACAATAACTCAGTTATATCTGTAATATCAGTGTAATAGTATTGTGAGTAAGGTGACATGCCATGTTGTGATTTGATTTGATGTAGATTTTGGAGCAGCACGTCTTTCTCAGATCATAAGTTTGTCACATGTTAGAGAAGTGTACACTAGGGCCAGATAATCCAGCACACATACCAGTCTGAACGTCACAGGATTACTACTGCTGGAGGCTCTCTCTCTCTCTCTCTCTCTCTCTCTCTCTCTCTCTCTCTCTCTCTCTCTCTCTCTCTCTCTCTCTCTCTCTCTAACTAAATATAAATACTAGGCAAAACATAAAACACAATTTATAGAAGTTACTACAAGAATGACTAATTTAGTATGAAATTGAGTGTGTCTGCTCAACTCTACAGAATATACAACTCTCCACTCCTCTATCTGCTGGAATTCCTATTATAGGCTTCTTCTGAGTGCATTAGAATGAGAAGAAATATATGACTCTGAATAGAAGATACAGATACAGTTACAGAGAGAGAGAGAGAGAGAGAGAGAGAGAGAGAGAGGGAGAGGGAGAGAGAGAGAGAGAGAGAGAGAGAGAGAGAGAGAGAGAGGGAGAGGGAGAGGGAGAGGGAGAGAGAGGGAGAGAGAGAGAGAGAGAGAGAGAGAGATAGAGAAAGAGAGCGGGTGTCTTTAAGTCCTTGTAAACATCACTTACTGGTAACAGCAGTTCATAAACAGGAATCTTTATATATCATCAGTGTTTCTATGGCAACAGAGATTATGTCAGTGGCATTTTAGAATGGCATCATTTTTATGTTTTTTTTTCATGTGTGTTTGTAAAGCGATAATCTCTCCTGTCACACTCTTCCCCCACAAAACAACATCACTGTCCTTTAGTGTCTGAGATAGTTTACAGCGGGTTTGTTCAGCTTGAGAAGTGGAGCAGTATTCAGAGAGTAATAGCTCTAATGTTCTGGAAAAAGATGGGTTTAAAGGTATTATTAAAATAACATAACTATGTATACTAGAAAAACAAATTGGGGCTTAGTTTAGAGTTTGTTCTTCTCCTTTTGTTTTGCTGCGGTACCGTTAACCAGGCATTGAAATTTTATAACGATTTGGATTTGTGATTTTCGCATTTGACCTTGAGGAGTCAACGTCAACAATGATGACCTCAAAAGAAGGATGTGTGAAATACTTGTTGTTAAATGTGTGATATTAATAATATGATTTGTAGTAAAAATGCTAAATTGCATCACAGTTGTTAGTGGTGTTATCAAGTGGAAGTGGATAAAAGCCTCGTGTGTCTCTGTAAAGCACCACTGCAGACTGTGAGTCACTCACACCGGTCTCATCCCACGCAGATGTCCAGATACTCAGCGTGTGTATGTTATAGAGTAATTCAGAAAGCTGTCATGTCCTTCAGGAATGAAATCTGTATTTAAATCACAACTGTGTGTGTCGTTTGGTTGTGTGTGAACTTTGTTGCTTGTTTATTTTGGGGATTTCCTGATGTTTGTGTGTTCGTGTGTATTCTTGTATTTGACTGAAGGCTCAATTACACACTTCAGACTCTGATTACTCGTCATTACGTCTTTAAAGGGATTGGGAATGGTTGCCATGGCAACCTGACCCCCAGAAGGCACTGAACAATTACTCTTACTTTCTAAGAAGCGTTTAGGACGATTTCCAGCATTTGTCGCAGGATACACTCCACAGACGGCATCACACTAATCCTATAATTAATGAATTGAAGAACATTCCAGAATTGACTTGTTAAATATTTTGAAGAAAAAAACGAGAAATAACACAAACGTGATATCACAGTGGCCAGGTTTGCTTGGGAATGCTTTGAAAGGGCTTGATTCAAATGAGGAGTTTTTCCAATTGGACAGCACACAAGATCTTTGAAGAATGTGACAATATTCAGCTTTAAAACCCACTGATTTCCATTTCTATCCATTTAAACGATCACATTCGAGATTATGTGCACTGCGCCAATATTAATATATCTCATTTGTATAAAATTACCTTGAGAATTGTCCGGAGGAAAGCTTTTCCAGCCTATCTTGGGTAGAGCTTCATAAACCCGTCTTTTAAGATAAATATGCTTTCATGATATTACATGACTTCTCTGTTTGCTTTTGGAAAAGAAGATTTAAAAGCCGCCTGGCTTAGCGTGAGATTAATATTTGGCGTATTGTTTATTCCTTTTAGATGTTTGCTTATATGGGGCCAGATTTGTTCTCTAATCCATCTTTTACTATCAGTAGTTGCGAATGTGTGTGTAGGAGAAATGAGAACAGCATTCTGAGGTTAAGAAGATTACCTGGTTTGGTTGAATTTTGTAGACCCCATTGCCAGAATCGTTCTTGGGGTTTCTGGTGTCTATGCATCTTTCCTAGCCAAACGACGAAATCCAAGATGGTTCACAAAACCAACACTAAAACATCTGAACAAGTCTAAACCCACCTGGGCTTTTCAGCAGGTTGAGGGAGAAATGTATGAGGGGGTAAGAGAAAGATTTGTGCCCATTATTGCTCTGGTAAACATCATGAGAGGCTGCTGGAGTGGTTTTGCTCTTTTAATGGCTGTTAATCCCACGCACAGTTGGCGGGCACATTAATCCCGCGCGAAACCCAAAGCCACTCTGACTAAAAAGCCCCGTCCTGTTGACTGATTTCCGATTCCCTCACCCATGCCAACACAACAGATTGGTGTCAATACTGAGATATCGATCGACAACTGTTATTTGTTTTTCCTTGACTTTTTAGCTTGAGGGCAAGTGGGAAAATGAAGCTCTGGAGTGGTGCACGACTGTAATATCCATGATGGTCATGAAGCTTCTCGAATGACTTGGTTTCCAGTAGATCAGGCGTTGAAATGCGGCCCAGGTACACCTACAAGATGTCCGCTGAAGATCTGGAAGACATCTAAATCATTTGCTAAACATCTTACATTTACATTCATTCATTTGGCAGACGCTTTTATCCAAAGCGACTTCAATCATCAATGCAGATCAAACAGGGGTGAGATGCCTTCAAGAACACTTCCGTCCTTATCTGCTGACACTGAAATTCAAACCAACAACCTTCAAGTCCAACTCTCTAACCACAAGACCACGACTGACCCCAAGACTGATCTAAGAAAGAGTTCCATTCTATACCACCTTCAGAATATTACCTTCAGAAGATCATCTTCTAGAGGTCTACATGATATCTGACAGCAGAAAACCATACTGCATGCACCATGACAATGTTCAAGAAGAAACACTAATAAACAGTCATAAAGTTCAAAACCAGATTAAAAAGATCCACAAGGGGGTGGTCTTCTTCAAGTCTGTGCTTGCTTTAGTTTGGGATGGACTGGGGCTTGCTTAACGCCTCACATTGATGTTTGGGTCTGAGGATACTTCAAAGAGATCTGGATTGTGTTTCTGCAGAGATCTGGTCCTCCACTCCATCCGCCTACAGACCCATCCCATAACATCCTCAGCAGAATGCGGTTCATTTGGTCTGGAGATGCGCAGGAGTGCAGGTGGATCCAGCTGGTCTCGGGTGGGAGGGGGTTCTGGAGCCGGGTTGTGTGTACACGATCACACATCTCTTATATCAGTGTGTGACAAGACCTGGAGCAGACACCACACAACACAAGTTGTGCCCGACAATTCCCGAATGTCCAAAATTACACCTGTGGGAGACACGAAGCCCTGGTGACCTCAGGAACCGTGGACAGGTAAGAAAGACCTTCTCGTGGGTCCGTGGATCAGTTTGGAGATGAGGATGCAACGTTGTTCTGGAATGTGCTGTGTGTGAATGTTCGTATGCATTGGGATGAGATGGTCATGGTGTTGTTTATGGGCTGTCGTTGAGCACATGGAGTGTTGTGGGGTCTGCAGTGCGAGCAGAAGAGATTTCAGCACCACGGACAGCGCAAACATCTCCGCAAGGTCGTTGGCTCTCACCTCGGGTATCTTCAAGGGTTCGAGGATCTCTGCTCCATCAGATTGACATTAAGAGGAATTCGAGTGGGGGATCTTATGTTTCAGTGTGTGGTGGCTAATATTATGGGATTGCAGGTCGTCTCACCTCTGTTGTTTCTGTTGTGGTTGAGCATTCATGCATTAGTTTTAATTCTTACATTCAATGTTTTGTGCAAAAGTGATATTCCTGTTGACAGATATCATCATCTCTCATTAATAGACCCAGCACATTATAGTGTTTGGTTTTATCATCTGGGTCCCTTTAGATTGTGCATTTAATGAGAGAATTTATTTTATTATTGATGCTTTTATTCAAATGATCTGCTGGTGTAAACCACACGATGGAAGACAGACAGAAGAAAATCATTTGGTAACCGGTGCAGAATAAAACAGACTGGTTTTGTGACCATCCTACCCGCTTGTTTTTGGGGGAACCTCACATGTTCTTGACCATATGTGGATAGACATTGTTGCTTTGCCCATTGAATAACATTACATTCAAGTTCACCCAAAACATGGTTTGCCCGCTTTCGTCCTTCCAAACCCCACATAGTTAAAATGAGTTGTTAGGTGGAAGGTTGCGATGACTTCTTTGCCTCTTTGTGTCAATTCTTGTATCAATATTTGAATGTGAGTGAATTCATCCGAACGCTTGATATTAGTGTGCAGCACATCCAGAGCTATTGTAGATCATCAGTATGGATATTTTTGTTGGCTTTTGCCATTTTAATGCTGTGCTTGGCTTACTTTTCACTCATTTTTACAAAAAACATTTAGGTAGTTTTGCAATCACACTGAATGTGAGATGTATAGGAAATGTTTGTGATTTCTAGAGTTTATGTGTATAAATATATTGCTGTGTCCATCTTCTCTTTTATTCAAGGTTATGAGGCTCATCATCTCATGTCGTCTCAAGCTAGAAGTTGC
>CM065670.1:58667-66167 GCA_033220385.1 Triplophysa yarkandensis | reverse complement strand
GTTCTACTGCTTGGCATTTATTTAAGTAATTTCTTAAGAGAGAAGTTACAAGAACCTTTAGGTTTTCCAACAAACTGCCATTAAACTCCACCTATGGTTATACATTAGATCCTTGTGGTTATATACAATTCTGTTCATTATTGGACGCTGTTAAGTCTTCACACCGGACAGTTAGTGTCAGCAGATTTGCAGCAGGCAGACGTGGACTCAACTAGTTGTTCAGACGCTTAATAAAACAGAAAATCGTTCAGAACAAGCATTTAGAAAAAATTGCCTCTTATATGCCCGGGCTTTAAATACACCGTCCAGAAGAAAGAAAAAACCTGGTGAGATAAAAGCAGGAAGATCTTAAGAGGATCAAGAGCAATAAAACATGCTATAATGAAACATACACAGCTTTAGTGGATGCTGGAAAATGTTCATCTCCTGATGCTTGTTTCTGTCATTGAGATGTTTTCATCCCAAGAAAATAACAGGCAATTTAAGATTCAATATCTGTGGAGTAATGTGAGGTTTACTGATTGTTGGATCGATCTGGACGGTTAGCTGACAATATATACAATCACTGCTCATTCGCTTCTATTTTTATTCATTTTAAGCATGCAGATTTCCATTCTGCATGACTTTCTTTCTTCTGTGGAACATAAAGATATTGTGAATACCATTCACTTGTGTTAGTTTCGTCAATGCAAAATAATTTTTTTGTTGCCTACATTCTTCAAAATATCTTCTTGTGTATTCCGCAGAATAAAGTCATACAGATTTTTAAAAAAAACAAGAAAATGAGGATATGATGACAGTTTTTTTTTATTTTAAGTTGAACTTTAATACTTGTAACTTTTTTTGTGAATTTTTTGTAAGGTGTAGGGAAAACATTATATAAAACAAACATTGTTTATCATCAGTTCTAGACTACAGTATGACACCATTTTCTAATGGCTCTTGTCCATTGTACTTTATGAGTTAAAGTAAAGTGGAAACACCGTGTGGGTGGACATATTTTTTCAAAAGCGCTTGCAAGTGAGAAACATACCGTACACATTTTGATGAAAGAGACTTATAAAACAGAAGGTTTTGTGAATAAGTGGTGCGGAAGTCCGAACCAAAAGAAAAACCTTGAACATTGATTTTTTTCCGTTTGTTTAAATGAATAGCCACTGTTCATGGTTTATTTCCCACAAACTCTTTCTTCTTTCCACACACACATAAGGAAATGTCTTCACCCGTTGTGATGTGTTAATCATCACAGTCATAACACACACACCGAGTTGGTGAGCGGTTAGGCCGCGGTTCATTGTTTGGGTTTGTGTGTTCTGATCTGACTCATGAATGCATTTTATTAGAATATTACAAAATCTCTTTGTTTTATTAAAAACACTGCCGTCCCGGTGGCATCGATCTGAGCTGCAGTGCGTTCAGAATGCTCTGGAAATCTGCCCGGTCTGTCCCGCCTCCTTTTCTTCTGTCTCTTTTGTGCCTTTAACTGCTGTTCTCTGGTCAGGTGAAATGAACAGGGTCACTTTTGTATGAAAATTCAGAGGAAAATTCATCAAAGTGGAAAGAGAGTGACTCGTCTGTGGTGCTGATGAAAGAAAAGCTGTTAAATAATCATGCCCTTAATTCAATGGAGTGAATGTGTGTTTGCGAAGGCTTTTTATATCGAGTCAATCGTGATTTTTGGTTATTAAGGAATATATGTACGACACATGAAAATTGGGTAATGTACTCACCTTAAAAAGTTAACCTTGAAGTTAATGACTACAGAATTTTCATTTTGGTGCTGTACCTTTATATTTTATCATTTGTGATTCTCTGTCTCAGACATTAAACAGCCATAGGTTTGAAACTGATACACCATGCAAATAGAAAAAGAGAGAGAGGATTTTTAGTTTGAGGATGAACTGTTGCCGCGGTTTCCTAAAATGTAATGAAGTTACATCACACCAACATGCAACAACACCTCAAACATCGTACATTGACCTCATCTCAACTCTCCAAGGACCGTCTGATTCATAATATTGAAATAAAAGCCAAGTGATGATCATTAAAGAATGATCCGACTGACTATCTATATGCACATCCTTTGAGAAGAGTGTTTGCAGGTTACCATTGCTTTTATAGTTGAATGGTTTTTATGCAATTGTAATAATTGTGTAATATTGTTAGGAAAGGGTATATGTGTGAGAGAGAGAAACAGAAGAGTGTTGATGCATGTGTTTCCTGTGGAGATGTATGTGCCATCTGCTCATGGTTATGATATCAGTGTTTCGTTCAGCATTGGATTCGTCGAATGATGCGTTATTGCGATTTCATACGTGGGTAAATCACAGAAATGAAAGAGAGCATAAAAATGACAGATGGAAAAAGAAATAGCTGTGTGAGAGATAGATTTCAGATGATATCGCCAGAGGATAGATTTTAAGGCATGGCAGGGGATTTTTTATTCTATTTTGTTGGGTGCTTCACTTGATTTAGTGGAAATACTTCTAAGTAAATGTAATGGAATGAAAATGACCTTTGACTGACACTCACATCTTTGTCAAGAGACAACAGTTTTTCGTTCTTTAATTTTTAAGCCGATCCTTATAGCGTAATACTCCAACAAACATACATTTGCATGATTTCTTGCATCATAATATATTCTTTTATGAGTGTTTTACACATCTGTGCTGTATTTACTGAACATGATGCCATGTGTGCTGCGATAAATATTAAAGCAATAGTTCACCCATAAACACTTCTTTCCACATTCCACATTTTCTCCTTCACATTTATTTTATGGAAAGATCCAATGGAAGTGAATGGTGACTGAGTCTGTCAGTCTCAAACCACTGTGACTTCAGGTTAAGAGTGACATGAGGGTGAATAAATGCTGACAGGATGTCATTTTTCAATGAACTTTTGCTTTAATGTCAGAGGACAAAACGAACGCTTACACATTCATTCACCTGTCACAAAAATTAAAGAAAGACTGCTGAGAGAGAGAGAGAGAGAGAGAGAGAGAGAGAGAGAGAGAGAGAGAGAGAGAGAGAGAGAGAGAGAGAGAGAGAGAGAGAGAGAGAGAGAGACAGAGAGAGACAGAGAGAGAGAGAGAGACTCCAGGCAGATCTGATAGCATCTCTGTTAGCTCCAGTGTGTCTGAGTAATCACACACACACACACACACACACACACACACACACACACACACACACACACACACACACACACACACACACACACACACACACACACACACACACACACACACTAGTTCCATTTTAATAAAGATTTACTCAAAAGTACGGGAGGAGTACATGCGTATAATTATTCAGCTGACATCATTTATCCAATCAGCGTAAGAGGGGAATGACCGTAAAATATAGATATGCCCTCTTACATTCATTCTCTCAACCATTTTCAGCATCCCTCCTCCATCCCCAACTCCACTAGGTCACTAGGTTTTGTACCTTAGCCCCAAATGCAGACAAGGGGTTTGCTTTGTGTTTAGTATTGAATACCGACCTCGAAGACATCTACCTGGACAGCACACCATGTATGCTCACCATTATATAATTATTGGCTAAAGTGAACCCATTTCAGTTTCAGATACTTTACTTGTGTATTGAGTTCATAATTGTTATTAAGTGTTTGACCTGTGAGTGTTTCGAAATTGATGCCTGGAAATGATCATTTGACAAGAACTGAAGGCCCATTCATGAACAGAAACTGTGATCATGTGTTTGTGTAAACAGTGTGTGTGTGTCCGTTGTGTGTGTATGTTCGTGTTTGCGTGCGGGTGACTGTGTGTGTGTGTGTGTGCCATCTGTTCCCGTCTGCTAATCTTACTGTGAGACTAATTACAAGACTTTACACGTCACCGTGACAACCAGGGCCCTCACATCCCAACCTGACTTAACCTTTTCTGAGGATCCTCATAGTTAACATCTCCTCCCATCTTCATTGAAGGATCCAACTTTAAGCTCTTTACACCTGAATTGTTTTAAAAAAATTCTATAACTCTTATCCATCTCTCTGGTATCCTAGGTAACTATGGGGAGAGTGGGATGGAGGCGTTCAAGGAGATGTCAGCGAAAGAAGGGATTTGTATCGCTCACTCGGATAAAATCTGGAGTAACGCCGGCGAACAAAACTTCGACCGTCTTCTGGTGAAACTAAGGAAATATCTGCCCAAAGCTCGTGTGGTGGCTTGCTTCTGTGAGGGCATGACTGTAAGGAACATTCTCATGGCCATGAGACGGCAAAATCTTGTGGGAGAGTTTCTACTGGTGGGCAGGTCAGTGGATGAATGAATGAAGAAATGGAGGAAAGAGATGTTTGCGTTTTTCTTGACTGTTTATTGTTATTGATTTGTAGGATGTGGACGTTCATACAGCACATACAAACATAACTGTGTTAGTGGTTTGTCTGGCTCACTGTAAGCGTTTTATTTTTGGATTTACTGCGACTTTAAGTAATTTCCCTCAAACCATCATAAGACATAATGTGTGTTTATATGTGTTTGTGCAATGTGCTCTGTGTGTTTCACCATTTCAGCACTCTGTTCAGATGTCGACCTACAGGAAGTTACATCATCATGATTGTTATCTTCATACATCATCATCATCATCAGTAAATCATCTTCATCAGCATCAGTATGTTTGGAGGTAAATTGTGTTGCATTGCCTGTAGACGACACACACACACACACACACACACACACGCACACACGCACACACGCACACACGCGCACACACGCGCACAGACACGCACACGCACACGCACACGCACACGCACACGCACACGCACACGCACACACACACACACACACACACACACACACACACACACACACACACACACACATACACACACATACACACACATACACACACACACTTCAAGAGTCTCTGTGGGCCGAAGTTAGAAGTCTCTTACACTGTTATTACTGTGTTTACTCTTTAAATGTCCGCTCATGAAGGAATTCATTCTGTCTGAAGTGGAAACAGAACAACAGGTCATTGTTAGTGTGAAAGAGCAACACGCTGTGTGTTATTAACCATGTGTGTGTGTGTGTGTGTTTAAAGAAACTTCTCTGTGTGACCATCAGCATCAGTCTTAAGTCATGTAAACATGATCTAGATCAAATACACAAAATCTGAGAGTGCTCCGTCTGTTCCTGTGTGCAATATGAATCCAGTCGTCCATGAAGTATGCAGTCCGAATATAAATGATTCCTCTCTACCAGCCTCATCTTGTTCTCTCTTCTTGTCTCATGTCATCGCTTCTTCTGTCTTCTCCTGTCAAGGCTCGTCTCATGGCTCGTCTCATCCAATGTCAAATTCTTTGTCTCATGTCTTCTCATGTCTCCTCCCATGTCTCATGTTTAATCCCATGTTACGTCTCATCCCATCTCTCATCCTTTGTCTCATCTCTTCTCATGTCTCATCCCATGTCTCATGTTTAATCCCATGTTACGTCCCATCCCAACTCTCATCCTTTGTCTCATCTCTTCTCATGTCTCATCCCGTGTCTCATGTTTAATCCCATGTTACGTCCCATCCCAACTCTCATCCTTTGTCTCATCTCTTCTCATGTCTCATCCCGTGTCTCATGTTTAATCCCATGTTACGTCCCATCCCAACTCTCATCCTTTGTCTCATCTCTTCTCATGTCTCATCCCATGTCTCATTTTTAATCCCATGGTTTGTCCCATCCCATGTCTCATTTCATCTCTTGTTTCATCTCATGTTTCGTCTCATGTCTCGTCTCGTCCTGTCTCACCTCTTCATGTCACGTCACATCAAGTCTCGTCTTGTCTTGTCTCATCTCATCTCGTCTCTTCCTTTTCTGTGCTTGATTTGAAGTGTCTTTAAATTGAGGAAAATTATGAAATTTTTTGCAGCACTGAGTTCATAATGAAGCTATCTGTGATTTGAATGCTACGTTGCTGAGCTCATCTTCTCTCATAAAGATCATGAATGGTCTCATTTAAGAGTGGTAATGATGTGTTTCCAGTCTGTGTTTCTATCGGGGCAGGCCGGGGTGTTTGTGCAGTGGTCTGTGTTCCATGCAGAGGAGCTGTCAACTCTTCATCATCCTCCTCTTCCTCCGGCAGCGCTGGGAGTGTGAGAGGAATATTTAACAGAGAAAGCCGAGTGGATCAGCATTGAGACGAATGGAAGACGGCAGGCAGAGGAGTTTTATAAACTCTATAAATCTACTGGTTCAAATTAGCATTAACAGAGAGTTAGAAATCAGACAATCTGAAGCGAAATAATTGTAACGCGTAAAACCGTCTCAAAAGCTCAAGTGTGTGTGTGTGTGTGTGTGTGTGTGTGTGTGTGTGTGTGTGTCAGTATGTGTATGTGTATGTGTGTGTGTGTGTGTGTGTGTGTGTGTGTGTGTGTGTCAGTATGTGTATGTGTGTGTGTGTGTGTGTGTGTGTGTGTGTGTGTGTGTGTGTGTGTGTGTGTGTGTGTGTGTGTGTGTGTGTGTGTGTGTGTGTGTGTGTGTGTGTGTGTGTGTGTGTGTGTGTGTGTGTGTGTGTGTGTGTGTGTGTGTGTGTGTGTGTGTAAATTTTCCTCCATTAGATTATTGATCCAAAGCCAGAGATGAAACAAAGACAGTCACACATGAATACACAAGCACTTCTGTATAAGTCATGTGTGTTTGTATGTATAATCAGCTTCTTAAAAGTGCAGACCTTATGTTGAGATATGTGGGCGGAGTTTATGGGATTATAGCAGTGTCTCTGTAGGAACATCTCAGATGCACACGAGTGTGTGCTCTCCTCACACACAGTCACATTACTCTTCTTGACTCTTTATTAACGATACGCCTCACCTGTGAGGGGAAAGGGGTTTCCAGAAATTAAACTACACGTGAAGTCAGACAGCGAGAGACATCTGTGTGTCAGCGTTAATGGACCTGGCCCGCTCAAGTCTCACGACACTGATCTTTGTGACCCCTTTGATATGCATAAGAAGTGTTCTGCCTCCAGGGTTTAGCCTGCAGACACACACACACACACACACACACACACACACACACACACACGCGCGTGCATGTGTTTTTTTGTGCGTGCGTGCGTGCGTGCGTGCGTGCAGAAAACTGAACTGTTCCTCTTCTCAGTTGTGTTGTACAGCAAACTAGAGATGGAATGAAATCAGAACTAGTTCCAACACCCTTCTGCTTGTTGCCATGGCAACAAAATTGTCACCCTTACCACCCCCCAACCTCAGATTTAGTCTGAGAGAGCAAGAGAGAGAGAGAGAGAGAGAGAGAAAAGAAAGGGATGAGAGACTGAGACCTCTGGAATTATCTTGACATCTCCTTCCGTCTCCAGATGTCTCACTGATCCCAAACTTTGGTTAAGATGTATATTGCTCACTTGAGCTTGTGTTATGTGTCCTGAGCAAAGTCACAATGTGACAAAAAACATCTATGTGCAAGATGTTGCAGTCATACTTCCTTTTGGTTTGTTTTTATGAAATCTCTTTTAGGTTTTCATTGTATTCC
>CM065670.1:0-58167 GCA_033220385.1 Triplophysa yarkandensis | reverse complement strand
GTGTGTCAGACCACTAAAGTCATACAGTAGGAAGCCTTGTTTCATTGAAGGCTTTCTGTATGAAGTCAACAAGAGAAGAGCCCTTGAGCCGAAGTAACTTACCCCAAAGTATCTTGTACGAGGAGAAACCCTCTTTCAGAGCTTCAAATACGGTGAATCAGGCGACTCTTGTTCCCATGCCTCAGAAGAAAACCCGCCCAGGGCTCTTCGCCTCGCCTTCCTGTTTGCTTTTATTTGAAGTGATGCCTTTATTTAGCCTTACATATTCTGTCAAGAGAAGGACCCATAAATATAACAGCCCATCTTATACTGTGATACTTTGGAGTATCACTTCCATTTAGGAATACATGCTGGCTATGGACAGAAGAGAGTATAAGCACACTATTTATTGACGCAGTGTGCAATTACGAAATGTTTAATGTATGAATTTAACTTTGTCACCCCATGCTGAATAAGGAAACTTACGTGCCTATAAACTTTATTGCATCCTAGTTGTTGTGGCTCTTCAAAGAATATAAGAATATTATTGTCCTCAGCGGCTGAGTCCATCAAGGCATCACATTTTTTTTATATGGCTGAGCTTACCATCGTAACCAATGCGAATCAGCCAAAATACGAAACGCCGTCAGTGTCCTTACATTAATCCACATGAAAAGTTCTTGGTGGATCTGTAAATGCAAATGTAGTGTAAATCTAGGGCCCCAGACATCCATAATAGAGCTTTTTTTATTTGTTTTTACATGTTTCACATTTTTATTCATTTTCGCAATGATAACTTATATGTTCTTATGATCTAAACATGCTTTTAGTTTAGTATGATGGTACATGCTGTATTTTTGGAGTATGCATCAGCATTGGTTAACCTGTATACCCACTCCACAAACACTTTGTCTTCCATTGAGTGTGTTTCTATGACTCATTGTGTGTGTGTGTGCGATCGTGTGCTTTTCCTCATTCGTTTACAGGTAAGACTCATTAGTGTCTGTGTGCGAAGTCTGATGTATCAGCCAAGGGGACTATGTGAAGAGTTATGAGCTCTAAAGCCATTTCTTCCTCTCGCTACTCTTGGCTGTCTTTATCACCCATCACCACCGTTACACCCACAAAGCAGCCGAGTGTGTGCGTGTCTTCGTGTGTGGGCGTATATGTGTGTGTCCGTCTCGAGCAGAACCTGACAAGTGGGCCATTTGAGTCCCCTGGGTGTGCGGCAGGCCTGTCACAGAGCCTGTGTGCTTTTCCTCCATCGCGGATGACCTTCGGAAGGTCGCGGCCACCCGGCAGACAGCATCTCACGCACAACTCTTTCTCTCTTGCCCTTAGCAGTCACCTGGCTGGTGATCTGTTGTTTTTTGCCTTTAGATAATCAATACAAATGAACCGAATGCGGGGCATTCATAAACAGACACGTGAGCCATAACAGCAGACCTCATTTATATTGACTGTGTCTGTTTGTGTGGAGCTGTGACCGCTGGGCTTTGTCCTTTGGGGTTTGATGGACGCCGAAGTATCCGCATAACAAGAAATTAATTTAGATTAAACAGAAATAAACTCCTGTTAGGCAACAACCTTGTTTATAGGAGGACATGCTTATCATGCACAAATGCAGTTTTGCACAAATATAACATTCAGGAAATTTGATTTATAAATTGTCAATGTGATGTATTGATCCAGAGAGCTATAGGTGGGTAGGGGGGGTGCTGCTCACTTGTAAACACAACCTAAACATTAAAAATAAATTAGTTATGGTCCAATATCATTTAAATTACACGGTGGCTTTGTTAAGTCTAAATTGAATTTGTATTGAATGGGGCGAAAGCTGGAAAAACCTTTTGACATATTTTATTCCATAACTTCATTACTATTGCCATTGTTGACACTTGGATTTTGCAGGTCAATGTCTAAATGCATGGATCAGCACTTGAATTCTAAGTTGGTTTGGAGATTTTGTGTTGGGATTTGACTTGTAAAAATGATGCACTGCACAAAACTTTGAGAACATTGCCTCTGTTGAGGTGGCGAGGACAGATTCGTCCGTGTGTCCTCCATCCCGACTAATATTTCATTCCCGTCAATATTTTGTTTAATGCATCTGTATGTGCTTATGTTGGGCAATTGTCTGCGTTGTTGTTTCTGAACGAACGGCTTACCTTTGCTGATTGACCATCTCTCTCTTTTTGTATCCTTTATCTCTATCTATCTGTCACACTCGCTTCGATCTCTCCAGCTGTTGAAACCACCTGTCCAATTATATCTGTCTTTATTTTTGCGTATACTAATTCACACCAAATCCCTCGCGTACAACAATCGCCACGCTTCTCCCTCACTCTACACCACTGCATGTTGAATGTGTATTATCGTCATTCCGGTCTGGGATGTAATAGCGCGTGTTAAACACTCATAATCTGTCTCACTTACGAGGCACTGATGCGGCTCCGGAAAGGGTCACACTCGGATTTCTACCACTCTGGACCACACACACAACTAAAGCGGCCGAGACACACAAACATGGAGGCTGACACACACACACACACACACACACACACACACACACACACACACACACACACACATTTTGCAGGGAGTCATTGAAGTGTATGTTATACACTGTAGGCTGCACTGGGCCTTGGGTATTGCTTTAGCAACCTGTCAGTGCTGATTTATTGAGACGGGAAACGCACAGCTGGAAGTCACGATTGCTTGGGTGCCAAACAGAAATTATATCAGTCTATACGAACCTCTACGAGGCGGCTGTCGGAAACATCATGAGTGTTCGATCTATATGTGGTTGTCCCTTTAGTTGTCAGTAGTGCATGCTAGGACATGCAGGGGTTGAACTGCACGGTGAATGTCAATGTGCGCTTGCGTATTTATGCAGGTATAACCCAAGGGAAGAACATGAATAATGAAATCTGTTTTTCCATGTCTGCCTTAGAACAAATAGAGGCCATAAGGTGATTATTTTAGTAATGCTTATTCAAACCTCAAATTATGTGTTGTGTAGAGGCATCCCTGATAGGGCAACATTGGCTCAGATGGTGTGGGACTATCTGCTTGTTTGACCAACGATGGCCAAGCAGCAGATGGCGAGAGTGTTGAGAAAATGTTTGGTGGTGATAGTGAGCGGGAAGGACTCCGTTAAGTCTCCTGCTTTAGACTTGTTCCTGAATCAAGTTTTTGTGCCCCCATAAGAGTTTCAGAGAAAATCTCAAACTGTGCTCTGATTTTCCAAGTCTTGAGTCACCATATGTCCACGTTATTGCTGTATACTTATATTAAAGTTATTCAATTCATAGAAACCGTAAATGGGCCTTTTTCTTTTTTTAAACCAATCTAACAGGGATTGATCACCCAAAAATGACGACGATGTCATCATTGACTCATCGTCTTGTCATTTCATATCACCCTGACTTTTTTTTGCAGAACACAAGACCGTATTTAAGAAAGTTGGTTCACTTCTAAATGGCAAAACAAGTACTGCTTTTGTTCGGTTACAGACATTCTTTAAAATGTCTTTTGTGTTCTGCACAAGAAAGCAAGCCATACATGTTTAAAATGACGTGATGGTGGTTACAGAATACTTGGAAAAAATCTTTACGATTCTGCCATGCTCTTAAAGATGAACCACTGAATATCTTTGTTTTTTTTTTAAATGAATTTTTATAAGATCGGAGGAAGATAACTGAAAACTTTCAATCCTTTAAGCAGTAATTTCTTCCGCTGTACCCTCCATCACCTCAGGGTGACACTGTTGCTCCTTAAAAACCTCATAGTTACCCCATCCGACGATGATGCCGTATTATCACTAGTCGTCTCTTATCTACTCTGGATCCCTCCTATTGTACTACTTTAAGATAAAGGTGGTGTGTGTCGGACAGCTATCATTCTCCACAATCTTTCAGATATGCCCAGGGTTTGACAGCGTGATGGCTGTTAGCGTGGAAAGAGAAAGAGAGGGAGAGAAGGAAGATTAACAGATGGCTCTATAGCCGAGCTGTAATTGACCAGTGGCAACACAGCACAGCCGTTCTCTCTCTTTTCTCATCAGGTAGCCCCTTGTTCACTCTTCATCTCCTTCCCTGCGTCTGTTACTCCGTGACGCGTTAACGTTTCGTGATGCCATGAATGCATGAGTCTTTGATGACCTCATCTCCGATAGCACTTCAGGCCTCAGTCATGACGAAGATATGAAGATTGAATCTCATACAATCTATGGCCAGCTAGTCTTGAAAGATTTGCTTTTGAGCTTGCTGGTGCGTGTACCTGTATATATTTTGGTATTTTGTAAATATATATTTCCAAAAGAGACAATCATTTTGAAAGCAAAAATGCATTTTCATACTTCCCTTTAATATGTTCTGTTAATTAAATAAGTAAGAACTTTAATTATTCTATATCCATAATCTACATAATATTATGAGAATCGCATTTCATTTGTAATTATCAACAATATATAAGCGTGTTTTAAACAGGCAGATTGTAGTAGAATATATACTTACGAATCCTTTTTTAAAAATTCCAGTTTATCATTATTAGAAAGTCATTTTTGTCTATATCGCACATCCCAGTTTGTAACATTTCCCTTGAATTCCATGCGTAAAAATATGTTTTATCTGAAAGATGGAACCGGATAAAAAGTAGATAGCTTTCAACACAGACAACTGAATGTTAAAGTCTTTCCACTATGACAGACAACTCTTGCTTCAGTAGAAATGGTTTATTAAATAAAGTTCATGTCAGTCGTGAATAAGCTTTCCAGTATAATGGTGGTGACATCTTTGACCTTAAGTCACTGTCACTATAGTAACAGCCAGGTGTTATTCACGGCTATTGCTGAAATAGAACAGAGATTGACTGCGGTTATTCATTCAGACAGTTCTCAAGTTTTGTAAGCTGTTGTAAGAAATGGAGAAATGGAAAAAGTCCATATAGTATTCTGATGTCCGCTGGTCCTTTGAGCATAGCAGGCTGGTGCAGGATGGCAAAAATGATATAAATAGGTGACAGGATTAAATTTGGCCACCTGAGGTTGACACCATATTTGTTAAAAGGTGCCGTTGTTCATAAACGCAAAGCAGGCCGCTTCTCACGGTCACTCCGTGCCAACCAAGACAAAATCTATCAACACAAGATTTTGCCCTTCGCTTAACATTGCTGCCAGCCATAAAAAAGGCCAGGTAAAATATTTGTTTGTAGATTAGGACTTTAATCAATAACCTTTAGGATTTGGAGCTCGAGTGCCGTAATGGAAACTGACAGCATGGGAATTAGACTTTGATAATGACAACCGGATATTTCCTCCGCTGGCAAAGGAGCCCCCATGTTAGGTGGGTGCGTATGGGTATGCGTGTGTGTGGTTTTTCCCCTCAGCTTCCTCCAGGCGTTTCTTGCTTCCTGTATATCTCATCACATACTCAAAAAGATTCTCCAAAAGCCTTCGGGCCATGAGAGGGGCAAAGCTCAAACCATAACAAAAATGGGGTAAAAATTCATCATCAAAAAGCTCTTTACATGGTCCTGTATGCCATGATGAAGATGCTGGTACCTAGCACGTGCAAAGCGATGGATTGATGTCTGACGCACAGGTGCTGCTTTCAACATGGTTTGGGGTCCCAAACCATTCACTTTGCAGTATTCGTGGGATAAGCTCAACGCCCAAAATGGCATGTTGTGGCACACCATTTTTTGGTATCCACAGCAACAATGTAGTTCATTTTTAAACATGTCTTTTGTCAAACTTTTTAACAGCTTAATTGTAATGTTGTCATCATCATTTTTAGTTTATAGACTGTCTACCACATGCACATGATGTAATTGATATCAATATTTTTGCGGATCCTGTGGGTTAGGGCAACATCAATACATACACAAATCTGTCAGAATTACATCAATACTGTGTACATGTACCACAATATTAACATGTACAATAAAGGTGAACATGAAGTGCCTATAATGCTTTTCATGTTTATTTAAAATAAATGAACATTGATGTTAAATTATAAATAGCACAAAGAAAATATTTTGCATTACTGCACAGTCATACATTTGAGTAAATCATTTGAGATGATGCCGTCTGGGGTTAAAGAAGCCATTTGTAAGCCAATATGTTGCTTGTTTTGTTTTATATACTTAAGGTAGTGACATGTTTTATTATTTTTGTGGTGAATTTGTATCTTTTAAACAGAAATGAAATATTTTTGTTGCGTTGGCAAGAACTGTCTGCCAAAAAGTGAAATGTCAATTTTGTTTGATCAAATACAGAGCCACTCCATCACACTGTGATGTGTTTCAATACCACAATATAAGGAACATTTAATTTCATTTTAATAAAGTCTAAATCTCTAGAGATTCTGCCGAGGTTTTTTTTAAAGCCGAGTGTTGGATACATCTCTCTTGACTTGAGATCCCATCATGCTACTGACACCATTCCCAAGTCTCCATGGTTACCATGTGCTAACTGGATGACCATCATCACATCTCGAAACAGAGATGTCCATCCACACATTTCCACCTCAATGGAGCAAACTCTCTCTCTCTCTCTCTCTCTCTCTCTCTCTCTCTCTCTCTCTCTCTCTCTCTCTCTCTCTCTCTCTCTCTCTCTCTCTCTCTCTCTCTCTCTCCCGACAGGACTTCACACAGGGCACATCCACAAAAATTTTAACTACTCCTTCACTTGCACTGTTGATGGTCTTCTGCTCGCTTCTTAACTATTCTCTTTCAAACATCTCTCCGGGGTGCACCTAGAGCCAGTCGTACCACCAAAGGTCAGCACTGGAGAGGGCAATAAAACAGACCTGAGAATACTTCTGATAGAATGAGCCCATCAGACAGGGGAAGGATTTATTTAGAAAGGCGAAGACGGGGGACTTGGGTTATTACACGCCCCCGACAGGGTCTGCCAGACAGGGGCAGAGAGATTGAGAGCTGTGGGCATCTTGTGGTGGTCAGGTGAAGCATGTCTGAGGGATAAAGAGTTTGGCAGCTGTGAAGGTCTCATCTGAATGCTTGTCTCTTGTTCAATCTGTTGTATATAGATTGTAAGTAAAGTTTTAGTAAAGTTGACTTTTGCTCTCTTTCTCTTTATATTATCATCTTTTCACGCCACTTAACACACAGGCGTTTGCTTTACGGGGTGGAGCTGGCAGTAGTGACCCCCATCTGTGTGTTTCGTCAATTCGTCTCATTTCCATGTTGTGTTTATTCCCAGCTGCCACTTCAGAACCCTTTCCCCCGCAGAGAGATGCCACCTCGCCCCAAAATACCACCCGCTCCTCACCGCTCATCAAAACCCTGCTTCACCTCCTCACCACGCTGACCTACCGTTGAACTGTACACAACTGCGCCGGTCTTCTCCGGTCGAATTACAGCTTATTCTCTGGAGTGTGTTTCTCCATCACCCTCGTGCGGTCCACCCACACATCTCTAAACACGCTTTGGTCATCCAACGGCTCTTTGTGTGCTCTGTTGCCTTAAAGAATCAACTCTCCCACGTTAAACCCTGATCTCTAAATGTTTGTATTCAAGATATTGTGTCAGCAATGAAAGAACTGAAATAATGCATTTTGAGAGTTGAATCGTCATCCTGTACGTAGATGCTATATGATTTCTTTACAGAGATTGTTAAACAAGGTTACTGTGGATGAAGTACGGAATGTATGGCTTTTCTTAAAAACTGTAAATGACAGAGATACTTTAGTATATAAATGTAATTCACTTATCCTTGGGTTCTTATTAATAAGAGTTGGCAGGTTAGCATGAAGAATTATGTTGTCTAACAAAAATGGAAAGAATGGCTTTGCTTTATGGCTCGTTAATGGCTTCCCATGATAATAATAATAATAGCCGTAAATAAGGCAAATGAAAGTGCTCACATTTGGGGCATTATTTTCAGTGTTACTTAAGAATGGATCATGTTGAAAATATTTATACTTCAAGTCTTTGAATTTGTTCCATACGCTCTCTTCTTACAAAACTTGTGAGCAGTTTAATGCGGTGAACAGACACACAACCACAAATTGCCAAGATTGCCGAGACTGCATCTTTCAAAACTCGTTCTGCTTAATTCAAACATGTCAGCAAGCTTTTTGCCCGTCGCTTATTGTGGAAAGCAATGTGCTGTCTCACTGCATATTGGTAGAAAACATTTCTTGCAGAAAATAAAAAAAAGAGGGAAATCTTGCGAACATCTTAAATACCTCTGAGCTCTTCTAGCCAGAATGCAACCTGTGAAACAACACAAAGCAACACCTTGGCAATCACTCCAGGCTCTCGTGGGGAGTTTTGCAATAGGCACACATTCACACAATCTTCAGAAAATGTACAAATCCAGTTTCATATTTTCAGCCCACGTTGAAACGGTTTTTGTTGTATTTTGCCCCTTTCCTCTAGATGGTCCTATCTACAGAGACTACATTTTGTGTGTTCTGCCCACTCAAGTATATCTGTCTCTAACCCTCTCGAGAGACCTCATCCACGTCTCCCTGTAAGCTACTGTGTGTAAGTATCGTTGGCTGTAAAGACAGCACATATACAGCATGGTTTAATCTGATTGGCTGGCTTTATATTTGCATATGAATATGTTTTTTAAAATTTGTCAAAAATTCTAGATCCTAGTCTAAATCCTTCAAGGAAGAACTAGATGCTCACTACTACAAGTCTGCAAACTATGTGTATTGTGGTGTAATAACCATGAGCATGTGCATTTTTGTCTGTCCTAAAGGAATGCATTCAATTTCAGATTGAACCCTAACTGTACTTTGTATGGAGCTTAAGGTGTTCTGTCTTCTTGTTCACATGAATTGAATGCAGAAGCTTTCGCAAAAATACGAAGAAATAGATTGAAGACCTTAATAGATAGAAATCACCTTCATATTATTACATTTGGACCTCCTCATTGCGGAGTATTTGGTAAATCCTTGACATCAAGTTTTGTGATATTGAAGTGTTTATTTTTCTTGCCGCATGCCCACATAGAACCTTAAGAGCAGACAGAGAAAAAGATCTTAATGCGACGGCAAGTACATGTCATCATAAATTGACATATCAGTCTTTGGTCTTACTTCATCAACTCCGAGCGAGTTCATCCGGCCTAACTCTCAAAGCAAACTCAAGGTCGCAGCTTCGACAAGATGCTCATGCGCGCCATGATCGTCCTTTAGATAAAGAACTGTTTTCCGCTGGTACCCTATCATCAGTAGCATTGTCGTGGCTGACTGCGTCTCGTCTGTATGATATGGGTATTTGTCCTCAGAGGTGCCGGGTCGCAGTCAGCGGGGAGCGTGTGCCAAGGCAGATATTTACTGTGATAGAAAGCCGAGGTGAATCATCGGTAACTGTTCTAATGCCGAGCTGAGGTGCACAAAGGATAATTCAGTCACACAACCCTCGAAATGACAGGCTGATGAGCGAGTGAAAGAAGAGAACTACTGCTTGATGACACCCTCTTAAGCAAAGGAGGAGATTAGAGCAGAAATGGGAAAATCAGAACCGCCTTCCCTCGGCTGAAGAGGAAGACCATTTATAATGTTGATTCGTTGGGAATTTTGCTTGAAAATCCTTTGCCCCTTAAAGGTAGTTTAAACTATATGCCCATATCAATATTAATGGTCGAAAACCTGAAAAACAGTTATTTCCTGAAATTAGGATGGTGCAAATATTTCGACACACAACCCCATATAAGTTTATAATAAAGGCGAGAAGTGAACCCTTATTCTTATCACTGTAATGCATGGGATGTAACACCCTTGAAACCCTGTAATTTTCTTTAGAGATTCACAGAACTCCGATTACAAAAAATACTGTAATATACTTTTAACAATAATTGTAAATGATTTCAAGACCTGAAATAATCAGCTGTTGGTGATTGTATTATAGAAGTACAGGCTGGCGCAAAGAATGGAAAATGTTGTCGAATCTGCAAAGAGACCGGAATCAAAATCTTTAAACTAAAGTGCTATCGCCAACGACAACGTTCTTCATTGCAAAAAGCTTAAGATATATTTCTGTTTGAAAATACGTTTAAATCGTTTATTCCTGGTGGGTTTTTATGTTATTCTGAGTTTTTACGAGAGCACCTCTCAAATCATACGCGATGCCCTCTCACAGCCACAAGTTTGTAAAGCGATTTATTATTTCTGACTGATTACATCCAGCTATCTTATCAGGACAATAAATCACATCAGAACATCCATTGACAGTGTAGAGTGTTATCTCAAAACCAAACTTTTCCCGAGGCCGCAATAATGATAAACTGTCCCCACAGCGTCTAAAAACTTGTTTCAGTTTTTCCCGACTTCATTTTATTTTGCAGTGAAAGTGTTTCAGCAGCACAAAATGAAACCAGTCTGTCAAGATGTCTACAATTGGGATTTAGTTTAACAATTCCTGTTTAATGAATATTTATGCTGTTAAATGTTCATACTCTAATTACATTTTTCGCGGATACGGAGTGTCGGATCGTCGGATGAGGAAATGTTGTGGCACTCCAATGTCTCTGTCATCTCAGGAGAAGTTTAAAAGGAATTGTCATCTTTAAGCGTAATACTTCAATATGCGGTGGTGATCAGTTACATTAATAAATATCTTCCTTGGATGACGTTCACATAATTATTTTTTAAAAATCAAGCACTACAAGGGCTCTGATTATGTTGCGAGGTTATTTATTACGATCTTAACTCATACAATCAGGACGGAGGTATCAAGCCTGTGTACTTCATGTACTATCAACAATATAAATGAAAAAATGATAATCTTGTTAGATAAAGCTTTTGTTTTGTCAGATCTGCGCTTCTCTGTGGTCGGCTTTATTGTAACCGGCTGAGGAACTTCCGTTTAGGCTGCAGGGTATTTTTTAAGATATTAATTCATACGGTTGACATGAAGTTATGAAATCCATTTATTTATTATCAGCATTATAAATGATAAAAACAGATAATCCTGTCAACTCTCATGTCAGCTTTATTAAGCCGCTCTGAATTTTCAAAGAGGAAATGTAACTATATGCTTGTTTTTCTTATCAAGAATATATAAAACACAATAACCAAGATATCCAAAAACCACATTGATTAATATTTATTTTTTTACCTTTTTTTTATGAATTGCTGCTCATGGGTTTAAACAATATTTTATGTATTTTTTAACATATTTTCCCCATTTAATTTGTTTTCATCATTCTTTTTCTAATGTTGGTATTCTTTTCAAATAAAAACATATATAATATATATGACTATAAATTTATAAAAAATGGCCATCCCCACTTTTGAAGAAATATTTGGTTTAATGGTAATTTGATGTTCTCCAAAAGTTTGTCCCTCATTTCTTTACAACCCACAATGACTTCTTCTGCAGATAATAAAGAAGATATTTAAATATCGTTGGTAGCCAAACAACATTGGTCCCCATTATCACCATGGTATGAATGCAAAACCATTGAGAATATTTCTCAAAATATCTTCTTTAGTATTTCGCTTTAAAAGATTAAACAGGTGAAAGGGATAAAAGCCACTTCAGATAGCCAAAGCGAATAAATTATTGACTATTAAAAGTGCCATAAATCCGAGCCAGAAGTGTTGCAGATTTAAATATCACCAGCTAAGTTTGTTTGAGTGGGTTTAAAGTGGTTCTCCTGTACAAGGCTCACAAAGGGAGGTGGAGAAAGTAATTAATTTTCTCATCTTACTCGCTGTTGTCTCTCATTTCCTCGCTCTTAAGCCACCATCAAAGACGGAAGTGCGGTTGTCAAGAACTGCCTTACAGTATTCACATACTGTCACAGAGGCAACGATGATTAAAAACTGGTGATTATTTAAAGTCCTACAAAGCCAGACTGCTTTTTATTACAATTAGAATACCTCCTTAATTTGAAGATTATTAATTATGGCATCGCTGTAAGGATTTATCAGTCATTTAAATGATTGTAAAGGTTTGTGTTGTCTACACTGGGAAACATTCTGGAAGCTTTGTAGATCCTTTCATTGGATGCAAACGTCTGGCCTTGAGTTAACTTCCTCTCTGTGTGTGCTGATTTATCAGACTAGTGGCTTATAATATAACTATTTATATTAATATAGATTCATATTTATACGTTATTGAAGAATCATTGTCATACATAACCAACCTTTTGAATGGGTCGAGTAGCTTTGTTGTGTTAAAGTTTAACCAAGATAAAGTTCTACTGACAACCAAGACAAAGCTTTAAGCATGGTTATTTGGCACCGTGGTGAATATAAATTTAAAGATAGATGAAAAACGTTGCAACATTACAGTTATTACGTTTGAGTTGTTATGATGTTTGTGTTGTTTCTGTATGAAGGAACGGAGCAGAGACTGTTGAAAGTGACTTGTGTGGTCGATTAAACTTCACACAGTTATGTTTATCTGGACTTTGTGCTTCTGATTTATGAGAGATCCATATTTGCACCTTGGTCATAGCAGCAACAATGCGTTTAAGGTGTTTACTTTTCTGTATAATCCTATTATGCACATATCTCATAATTTAATTCGAGTTCTTGCGTTTACATGAGTAAAAGTCTAATTGCAAAATTGCCAAAATCTCTCAAAACGTTCATATATAAGATGTTTTTGGAGAATCTCTTGGGTGCTTTATTAGGCCTTAAAGTGACTCATAATGGACTGCCATTGGATCACATTCACCTAACGGGATATTCATTAAAATGTCTTCTTTTGTGTTTTCAGAAGAGTCATACGGTGACACTGGAGATGAACGGGTGGATTTAGAAATTTCTCAAAGTGGTTTTATTGCTTGCTTCGGCCCTGTTTACACAGACAACATGTTTCATATCTTTTCACATCAGCACTCCAGAGAAACAACCCGTGGACAGAAAAGATCTGGTTACTTAGAAAGGGACGACAGGGACGCTCTGATGAACAGATTAGCTGTAAATCAGAAAAACAGACGGCCAGCGAGACAAAAATGAGACAGATAAGAGGAAAGAGAGAGAGAGGGGCGAAAGAGAGAACACGAGCTAAATGGCGTGAGCTGAATGCAGCTTTTTCTCTGACACTGCCTTGACAATAATTGGAAGACCGGACAAAAAAAGGGAAAGAAAGATTTAGAAGTGACGGAAGGGTCTTTGAGTCGTTTTGAGGGAGACGAAACCGCAACTCACTTCAAACATTAATCAAAAGCCGGTTTCACACAACACCACAATGAACCCGTCAAAAGCCCGTCCAATTCCCTGCAGTGGCACAGATAAGAAAGAGATCTCTTCCCGACATTGTGTCGAGAATTTGTTGCCAGTTTTACTGTGAAGTGTTCAAAAAGTTTCACCGTCGTGTATGTCTTTGTCCTGACGTGAATCGCTTGATCTGATGCACTTTCGAAAGGATGCCGCCGCGTCACGCCATATTCATCCTCATAACTCCCGACGGGAAATAAGATTTTACTTAGAACCGTGGTATTGCGTTTTACATCTGTTATCTTACTTTTCTGATGTGAAATAATGACAATCGTTTTTCAGGGGATTTCGAGGGAATGGCTCGTGCCGGGCGACGACGCTGTTAAATCTTTAATAAGCTTACTGTAACGCCTGAATGAATAGGCCGGCCTCCGCCTCAGTCTTTAAATGTCTCCCCACCCTGAGCTTATAATTAATAGCATGCATTAAACCCCCCCGTCTCAAACCTTGGATGCCATTGGAAAAGAATCTGATGATTATGGATAAATGTAAATGGCGTTTCGGTGGGTTTTCTTTGACCTTGAAGAATCATCAGTGAAAATGCTAGATTTGTGATAAATGGGAAACTGGGAAGTCCTGGTTTGAATCTGTGTTAAAGTGTCCAACCACATTGTTATAAATGAAGGAGTGCATGAAAGTTGTATTAATTTGATAATATCCGATCTGTCGCAGATGGTGCGAGTGTGGAAACACAGATGTCTGTTAACAATGACAAAGTGCGTTCTGATCATTTTTTTTTGTATTTTGGGTTTGAATGTGTTTCTTCAACTCCTTATCAAACCACAACTAAACAGTGACATAAAGAATGTAATTGGACCAACCAAGGATGGAACAGAAAATAATTTTGTTATTTAACAATAAGAATGGACGGAAGAAAAGATTTGATGCTTAACTACATCCAGTAATATGACAAACTTTAGATCAGTGTTTTCACATTTTCTTTATGGAGTATAGCAGTGTTACTTTTATATTGCTGTCAGTAATGACTGCTCGATTGGTTACTATGTATTTCTATCCGATATATTGTCCAATACTCTTGCAGAGAAGGAAGTTTCCACATCAGACACTTGATTGAAAGTCATTGCAAAGAGCCTCCATCATGCTCTCATAGGCAATGTTGAGCACAGCATGAATAGTTGTACTTTTTTGCCATACATTTGTCCTTTTTCATTAAATGTTGAGGATTTTTGCACGTATTTCATAGAAAAAATGCACTTCAAGATCTTCACCTTGATTTTTAGAACCTTTTCAACTCTTGAATGAATTTGAATTGTGATTGAGTTTTATTCACTAACACTCTGAATGCTTGCCCGCATTCATTCTTTATAGGCAGACCTGTACGTTGGCATCTGTTTCGAAGTTGGATAGCTGGTCGTGTCTGAATTCTGCAAGTGGATTTGTTAAGTTGTAGATTTTCAGTTGAACTGTATGCCTGACCGTCTGAAGTTTGTCTCGACAACCCTGGGGTACTATAGCGGAAAGACACAGAAACGTGTACAAATCATTTCTTGGATTCTTTTCATTTTTCCTCGCAAATGAGCTGCTGAGTTGTAGAGATGTTGACTTTAATTTCAATCTCAAGGAGAGAATTAACTGATGAAAGATTCATGTGTTTTGGTGGAGTGGTGAGGAAACACAAACCTCCAAAGAGTTTCACCCGTCTTTCTGTATTGTGTTCTCTGTTAAACCTAAAATCCCATCCATGAAAAGTGATGCCATCAAGGTTTCAGTTCTTAAAATTCTTTCTGTTACAGACATAATCTTGATTATTATTGGATTTCATTTGATTTTCAGAAGATGCAATAAATCAAGCTTCATCGAAAAAGAGCCTTAAAGTGTTGGATATGTAGAAAAATATCAAGCAAATACTATTAAAATTACGATGAAGCAGAATCCACTTTTAACATTTTTATTGTGCATGTATTAATGTTCACGTGTGATAAAATCATGTTCTATGTCATCTTATTAATAGTTTATATTATTAACCATTTATTGTTTTTTACAAGTTATATGTTTTAGTTCAATCAATTTAACCAAAAAATGTGGAACATATTCGGAAATATGCTGTTTTGTAATAAGGCCCCAGGAAAGCTTCTGACCTTCTGTGAGAACATAAAGTTACATCAAAAAATCCAGTGTACTTGTTTTGTATTTCAATAGGTGTATTTTTTTGCAATGTATTTGACTTCTGAATGCATTTAGACATCGTAGGCTTGATGGAGAATCTTTTAAGCCTGCGGCTAGAATACATTGTCAAAAAAAGAGCACCAGGTTTTACCAATTTTAAGGTTGCCGTTTGTAGGACAAAGTGGTCCGTTTTGCTTTGCCTGTCCTAAAATATTGTTATTTCTGACCATTTGAGCATCAGGGTAGCTCTGTGGTGCTCCTGAAACCCAGTTCATCTCCGTCTGTGACATCTTCCGCACACCACACGGTCGGTTTGGGTGCAATGAGTTCCCGCAAACACTGCACGTATATTTGAAGTGGGAATTTGATCAAAGCCGGGAAATTGCTAAAGATGTTCTTGTGTCCGTTTCAGCGAGCGAGATATCATTAGCAGGTTCTGTCTTTCTCAGGCCTGAGGCGGTTTTACAAATGGACAGGATGAAGGTGAAGGGCCAGTGGAAGATAAGAAGGAGATGGCTGCGGAGAATGCAAAGGGCTTAGAGCTGTGCAGAGAATATGGCAAGTTGGAATAAAGCAACGTTTTTAACACGGTCAGGAACCTTCGGTCAGAAACCCACGGCCAGTCTCGGTCATGCATTAAAATCTCCATGAGACTATGTTGAATATTTCATGCTAGCAATACATTTCAATGTGACCTCGTGGTGAAGTCGTGACCCCCGCGCCTTGACTTTCAGAATCTAGGCTTCTAGGACTAGAAAGTCAAATAAGGCATTTAAATATCTTGTTTTATTTTTCACATATGTCAGCCTCTAGTGTTTTAAAGTTATGCTCATGTAGATCTGATTTCTTTCCGTGCAACATATTAACTCTTCATTTAAATAAGAAATATTTTGTGGCCAGATATTTGTTGCTAATTATTTTGACAGTATCTTTATTCCCTATATGATTATCCCCCTCAGCTGCCAAACACAGAATCCATTTTTGGGTGAGAAGGTGGAAGATTTTCATTGCCCAAGAGCGGCGTAGGCGAAATTGTCCATTTTCCAATCGCCTCCGGGCGCTTTGAGAGACAGGGTGAGGTAGGATCCCTGCCCATAGCAGGACCAAAACAGGACACTTTCTTCAGAGAGAAAGAGAGCGGAGAAAGAATAGGGTTAAAGAACAGGTGCCAGTTTTTGTTTAAATTGTGAAGAGTGCTCGGTGACCTTGGAGACAAGGGCCATAAGCAATCATCTTCCCTCTGCGAAACGTCTGTAACACAACGGCGCTGTTTGGTTTGAGCTTGAAACATAAACGTCACTCTATGACTTCTCATTCTTTAAAAATCTGACACATTATGGCATGAAAATCCATAAGAGCGCACCATTAACTTGCATACTGACGCTGTATAGTGAAACTTACAGTAAGAAAGTAAACCAAACTGAAAACTTCTCCTAAAGATTTCAGTCGTGTCTGTCTCTGTTAAAGCGCTGATTCCAGTTTGTTACTTTGACCATTCAGCATAATTGGAATTGAGCGTGTGTGGTGATGCAGAGGTAATGCCGGGGTAACTGCCGACTGTGTGGGGAAGATGGAGGAAATTGAAAGCCGGCATCCCAACACTGTAGTCCTGTCCTCCGAAATGACTTATTGAACAGGAGTCTCTGATGTTCTGGACACCCATTAAGTAAAGCCGTGGATGCGAGAGTACAAGCCATGAAGGATTTTCTCTCTGGGCGGTTCTCCACACCAGCAAACAAGCGAATGTGCGTTCATAGCCGTGACCTGATGGACGGATGAATAGATAAATGATTGAATGTATTATGCATGCGTGGATGGATGGTTTGATGAATGCATCGACAGATAAATGGATAGATGGATCATCATTCTGTATTTAGCGATGGTGAGCAGTATTTCTGTTTCATGATTTCCAGACTCTTACCGTAATTGCTGGAAACCCAGAGTGGCTTTTTGGGAAGAGAGATGCTGGCTGTCTTCCAAGACCCATTGAGCTTTCTTATTGTCTACTACACACAGGCCGCTGCCTTCAAATGCACCCCAACAGATATGCGACCCCATCGGTCCAAGTGCGATGCAGTCTTTGAATCTAAACAATAGAAGGTAAAGTATACGGCAGTGTATTGATGTCACCTACTCTTTGTTGGTGAGTGTGTTTGTTTAAAGGGCTGTAAAATGGTGTCTGTGCGGTCAGCGTGCTCTGGTTTTTGAAACGAAGCCATTGTCTTTGTAGGGATGATGGTCCTCTAGACTATCATAAAACGTCAAGGTCATTGGCTTGAGATAGCCAGCGATCTCCGGGAGGGTTTACAATGTTTGTGTAGCCAGATATATTGAACATTGCATGAGCCATTGGTTCTTGGAAAGTGGCGACCCAACCATATGTCCGGCGATATTCCTTTTAAACCATTTTACTCTTCTGGTTTATATACATTTGACATGATATTATTTCATGATTTACAACTCACAAAACACAATGCTGTCAGCACAAATGATATTTAAAAAGCTTGTTTGTCCATTTATTCAGTTTGGATTGTTGTTAAAGCAATAGTTCCCCCAAAAAGGAAAAGTCACACATGAGGAAACAATGTGTAAATTGTGTCACATGACCTGTCTATATGACTCGTGATTTCAGAAACCAACTTTTAATTTCTTGAATCAACAGTGCATCTAAAAGTTTAAATATCTCTTGTGCAGCTATTGATCTTCTTCATTCTTTGTTTACCGCAAACATGTGAAAAACATATAATTCCCTTCTGATCTATGGAAACACAAGCTTCTCAGCTGATCCCTGTACACAGAAGATATAGCGCTGGTGCCCTGTTACTTTCATCTCATCAGTAGTCATCTGTATTTGTACGAGTGGGATTCCAACATGTTAGATGGTGAAATGTACATTCCGCGAGTACTGCATTTATAGCATCTTAAGGCTTTTGCGTACAACTGTACAACCACAGTTTTACAATTTTGAAAATGTCAATGTTCATTTTAGTACATTTCTATTAGATGATTTTTAATATACTGTGTCATTTAGTTGTGTTTCAGTAGATCAGTTAAACGAGTGTTTATCTAGTTCAATCACATTATATTGAATCTCAACAAATTCATGTATAATGGTCTAGATTTTAATCACTCTAAGCATTGTTTGGATGAAAACATCTGATCATACATAAATGTGTAATAATGTAGTTTATGGATTTATCTATTCAAACATTTTTGTAACAGCACTATTGGGACCATTGTGATGGGAGATATTGGGGTTTCCAGGTTTCATGTACACTTTCCATAGACACTGACATTATGCTGTTAAATATACGCTGTACTTATAGCTATATATTACATAGCTTTATATTTGAAATCAAAATTTTGTGTGATTTTTAATCTATTTTCTTCATGGGAACCAAAAAATGTCCCCACAAGGTCAAGAGTTGCTGGTGTTTCCATCTTTGTGAGGACTTTTGTTCTACAAACATAATGTTTAGAAGATCACACACACACACACTCAGCTACTAACCCTTCCATGAAGTTTCATACTTATTGTTCTTTGGTGATAGATGTGTTACCGAAACAAAGAGTAAAAATGACATAATGACATTCTGAATCAATTTTCTTGTAAAAACATCTAACCTTAATTTTTTTACTCTTTCCCTTGCAATAGCTTTATAAAGTTTCTTTTATGAAATTTGTAAATTACATGCCTAAACAATTTCAATGGCCTAAAATTGAATATAACGTGATATAAAAACTGTACAGGTGTAGAAGTATTGTACAAAAGTGTACGCGTGCAAATATCAGTGAAGCGAATGAGCTCATCCTGATTACGTGCACATTTTTTTAGGTGTAATTTTGTCAGATGCCTGAAAAGTAGCACTGAAACAAAGCATGAATGAAAAGTGAGGAGGCCGAATGCAGAGACTGAAAGAGCGAGCGAGAGATTGGGACACCATATGGTTGGAGAAACATCTGGTCGCCCTGGGGGCATTAGAGAGTGATGGAGCCGCGTTACCGCAAAAGGAAAATGTATTATTACGATTGAATAAATAAATAAAGTTTGAAGTCATTTAAAATCATCCAATGCGCTAAAAGGTTTTCGAAATCTGGCGAGCGCATCTGTCCCTGAGAAAAGCCCCAGTTTTAGCCGAGTAGGTGGCGGAAAACTGATTGGATAATTGTGGATAATGGATAACGAGCATCTAGGATGTGAAACGGAAGACAGCGAAAACAAAAACTGTTTTTGAAGGCCGACATCGATGGCTTGTTATTTTATGATTTGCTTTTATTTGTTAAGTAAGATAATGACTGTCTAAATAATTTTCTGGTGTGGCATTGACGTGATCATGTACTGTAAGGATCACACTTTTACTTATCATGAAGAAATCTGTTGTTGTCGTTGGATTCGCATAATCCCAAATAGTCAATTTCATGTTAACTTTCTCTTCTCAGACGATATAGGCAGGAATGGTGAGGGCTACAGTGTTACCTGTATCACTTAATGGCGGTGTTGAGCATCTAAAGAGGCTTCTAGATGACATACAGGCTACTTTTAGTTCACAGAAACATTATGCCACGCTGAACCATCCCGTGTTTGCCTGCGGGCCTGTTTATGGCATTGATTTATTTTTAAGAACCTATTCAAGCACTTTGGACTTGTAAAACAGGCCGTTTACTTTAACATTAGCTCCTGAAAAGGGTATTTTGATCTGTAGCAAAGATTCAGTGTTTTCTACTTTGAAACCAATATGAATTTTGATTACTAAATATCCATATCATTAGATCTTGTTTGAAGTTGTATTATTTTATTTTCTCATGCTGTACTAGTTGAAAGGAGCACATTGCTGTTTGCCCAAAATTGAAAATGAATATATACTACTTATTATAGAAGGGAATAGGAACCACCAGTATTTGGTAACACACATTCTTCAAAATACCTTCTTTTGTGTACTGCAGTGTTCATAGAGGTTTAAAATGTCAAGATGGTTAGTAAATGGTAACAGCAAATGGATGTTGATTTTTTTATGTAAAATTACATTAAAGGAGCATACAAGAACTAAAAATGCAGCACAACAATAATTCTTCTTTATTCATATTAATTACAGCATTTGATAATACATTTTAAGTCAAAAATTACAACTAAAAAAACTTATTTATGTAACATGAACTAGCAGGCAAGAAAAATTGTATCAGATAGATTATTAGATTATTATTTAACAAGGATTAACAAATGCTGAGAAATTATGTTGTATATTTTTTCCCTGGTAGATGATACGACTAATGTTAGCAAATACAATATTGTGAATTCATCTGTGTCTTAGTAGTCTAGTTAAAACTTGAAACACCTGAATAGCAATATTCATGCAAGAAAAAGCTTTTGCTCATAAAATGATTTTCCTTCCGAAAACCAAACTTGATTATATTTCTGGAGCTCAAACCCAAGCCAGACGCGTCTCGAACCCACTTACGGAAACAACCTCTGATCTCCATCCAGCAGACCTGTGGACAGACCCTTCCAGATCCTCCACAATGGATGGTAGAGAGTTTTCAGAAGAGAGCATATTTTATCGAGTAGTGCGGGTTAGCTCGGAGTAATTTATACTCTAGTGGTTTGAGTCTGATAAACAGAAGGTACAGTAAGAGGACAACATGAGCAGTGGATTGTGCCAATCTCGCACACGCCATGAGACGCAGCTGCACTCTGTTTTCATATGATAAAACAAACGAGAATGGCCACAACAAAACAACAAACAATGAACGCGGGCCTAGATAACAGAACCGTGCCGTTCCTATTGGAAAAGCTGGGGCAGTGAGGGCCTTGTTGCTGAGAGCTCCCGGTCAATTCACAATGTTTGTGGTTTACAAGATAAAGCTTTGCATCTTTTAATAGAACGAAGAAACAAGAAGGTACAAGGTAAAATGGTTGCAAGGTGTAGTGGTCGGTTCTGGATAACCAAGCTCCTGTTATATATTTAAAGGGCCAGTTCACTCGAAAATTACAATTCTGTCTGTATTACTCATCCTTACAGTGTTTTGTTCCAAACCTTGAACACTTTATGTTGTATAAAGTTTAGGTGTCACAATATAGACGAGTTCAAGGACGTAAATCATAACAAGCGCGTTGGAAGGCTTCAGCGTATGTCTAGTTCTGAAGTTCGGTAGCACAGACCTGCCAAAACATATCGACCAGCGCAGACTTTCTAAGTCAGATCAGGATTCATTTTATAAAAAACTAAAATAGGCGGTAAAGTGGAATAACTGAACCCCTATATGAGTTTTTTATATAAAATATTAAGGTGTCAAGTTTTTTTCTCTCAAAACATTTAACAGGAAAATACTCTACGTTTACATGCAAACTCATAATGTGATTGGAATAGAATTTGGGCAATATGAAGTTAAGTGGTGCTTTTATTTTTTATGCCGATCACTGATACCAATACAGATCAACCGATTACGGGGCTATTAGAAACATTCTCATAGCGTTATTTATTTAACAGCAATGAATATTCATGTATTTTGTTTGAGTTTTGGGTTTTGGGTAGGGAACCATCAAGTCTATCTGGAAACACTGACGCGCACACACACACACACACACACACACACACACACACACACACACACACACACACACACACACACACACACACACACAATCGCAGGCGCGTAGTTTTTGATGATGTTGGATTTGTGTTACTTCAAATGACTTTATAAATGTCTCAATCTTGTAGTGATTTTAGATCCAGCAGTTTTTAATGAGAAACTAATTTAGAGGCAGAGAAAGCTCCGAAAGCTTACATCTTAAGCATCAGTTGAAAAATTCAAGTGTTTCCTCCAACTGGGCTGACAACTATACTCATCTTAAATATTTCCAGCTGTTCTATGAAGTTGCTCACTATCAACATTTGGGGCAAAGAGTTCATGCGACAGCTCAAGTAAACTTCCCAAACAAAGGGATCTCTCCAAGAATAATATAATATTATATTATATTACATATATTATAATACATAGCTTGTGTACACTGCTTGAGTAATGTTGGGTTCTCTGATCCGCTCATCTCGTTTATCGGCAAATCGGAGAACCTATACTGTTGTAAAAGTCTAATATTAATACAGCACTCCTTCAATTTGATGGTTTTGTCATGAGGGTCAAGAATCTTTAGACAAATTCAGATAGCATTACACTCTTTCTGAAAAAAAAACCTTTACGTTATGCAAAAAGTCCTCTTTCAACTTCGAGTCTAATAAATGAGCTTTATGTTTCCAACCAAAAAACATCAAACTGTACAACAAATGCTTAAAAGTGGGAAAATAAAGCAATAGATTTTATTGCAAAACATGTTTTCTGCAAAACTTTTGTTCCGTGCGAGCTAATTCAAGGAGTAAGTAATGAATGTTGGATGTCTTGTTAGCGGTGTTTCATCGAGCGCGTTTCGGCACTGAATGCAGAAAGCCAATGCCGTTGTTTTAATTAAGCAGCAGGAAAGTAGTAGAACGCCGTTCGTAGGCCCAAATCTGTGACAGCAAAACAACATTATGAGTTATTTTCGCAAAGTTTTCAAAGATCCAGACGAGACCCCCAAAGCCCCCCTCTTCATTGAGACTCTTAGCTGTGTCTTGTTCTTCTATGCATATGTATAGATTGAAGTTGTTTGAATTTTCCAATGCGTTTATTTTTAAATCTTTTTTATCTTTAATCACGATTTTTGTGTTACGCCGGAGCAGATTGTCTTGATGTTCCAAATTATAATGAGATTTATGTTTCTGGGACACCATCGGAAATGAGGCTGTATTCTCGGTGGGATACTCCAAAGTATTTCCACCCTGTTTTCTTTTTCCTTCTCTCTTTCTGCTTGCTTTATATTCAATAACGAGGCAGTGAATGACAGACTGATGCCGGAGAAACAAAAGGAACGGCGCCCGGCCCCATCAGCGCGGTTACACATCTTAACAAGTGAGGCGTGTGGCTCATGATCCAACTGTGAGCCGCCCGCACACCAAACATCTCCCGGTGGGCGCCGCACACAACACGTCCTCTGTTGTGTTGTCGGAGGAATATTAGCTCACCATTGGGCGTTATCTGCTTTGGTATTAGACAACAAACTAAATATTTGGCATATTGTCGAGAAAAAGAAATAATTAGAAACCAAATATTGTAATTCTGTCATTATTTACTAACTTAATATTCTGTTGGGCAACACGAACGGATTATTTTGAAGTTACAATAACAGTTCATGGTGACCACAATGGTCAAGTATTATGTGGAATTAACCGCCATCAAATATTTTGAAATGTCCGGCTATGTTTTACTTAAAAAAATGTGGTCACCATAAATTTTATGTAAGGAATTCTTGACTATTTCAAGAGGTGGCTATTTGTGTAACTCATGTTCACAATTTGCAATTTGTTTGTCAAAAAATTACTACAGTATTATTTTATTATTTATTATTGTCTTTGCAGTGATCTTGCATGTAATTTACTTACAAAAATAGCTAAATTTGCATTGAACAAGATTAGACACTGCATAAAAAAGTTAGCAATTGGTGTTGGAACCATTCTTTTGATGGATAGACAATTCTAACCGTCTTTTCTTTTCAAGACTGAACGCCAAAGAAGATATTTTGAAGAATGTCGGTAAATGAAAACCCTCATTCGCATTCCTTTAGTGTCCATACAAAGGTGGTAAACTATTTGTGTTGACTGTTAACCAACATTCTTTTAAATATCTTCTTTTGTCTACTACAGAAGAATGTCATAAAGGTTTAACACGACAAGACAATGAGTAAATGTTGACCGAATTATCATTTTGGGGTTGAACTATTTGTTTAAATCTCCCTCCGTTATTGGTCTAGTGTGATTCGCATCTTATCCAAACCCAGACATTCAGCCACAGGAGCAGCTCGCTCATCTTGATGGGATGGACAAGGCCATTTGCATCCCTGGTCTCACAGTGTATCATGCAGCAGGTTAATAAAGAATGCATCCTACAGTAAATTATGCAGCTGTAAGGTGTCGGAATGAATTCAGCAGGAAAGGTCGAAATGGGAATTTGCGCTTAGGAAGGGAGTTTGTGAACCTCTGGGCGAGTACATTGATTAAAGCATGATGTTAGCTGAATTTCAATGTGTCAAACTTACAAAAGCATACGTCTACATTCTCAACCGGAACCGTAAGTTTGCACAGTATGAAGCTCAACAGAAAATGATTTGTGGTTGGTTTTTTTCAATATGTTAAAACTGTAATTAATGCACAATAATAATGTTTATAGCCTGTATATGACACTTTTTTCTGTTATGTGGTTATGTGGATCAGTATACATACAATGGAAGTAAGTAGAGGCCAAAGACGCTTAGCTTCCAACATTTTTCAAAATATCATATTTTGCAGAAAAAGTCATACAAGTTTAACAAGAAAATCGTTGTATTGTGATCCGATTTAAGAAAGACGTCCAGCATGTAAGTGCTGCTGAAATTACTAATACAGAAAACTGAATTCAACCTCATGTGCTGTGTTTGTAGGAGTCTTGTGTATTGATACTCTTCATTGATGTCAATAGATAGAGCACTCGGCACTCGAACGTCTCGGCATTGTGGGGCCACGCTTGATGCCATTTCTTACATATCTAAAATCAATAAAAGTTACTTATTACCACTTCAGATTGCTTTACCAAACACAGAGGCCTTGTTTTCCTCTTGAGGGTTTGTTCTCCTAATGGATGGCCGTAACAAACATATCAACCTGACTTTTACGAATACTGTAGCCTCGAGAGAATATAACAGATGTCTATGAAAGAGATACTCCAGGAATGCACGTGTCACTCCATTCATAAAGAAGGCCGGCGAAGTTATTATGTCTACGGGCAGTTTGAGGTTAAGGCACAATCTCAGTATTTATTTGAGATATATTTTTAAACCCCAATGACAAAGGATGACCAATATAATGAATGATAATATTTTATTAGATATAGCGATATCGTATAATACATTTATATTTCCATTTGTGTTGCACTAATACATATTTTTCTTCGATAACCTGCACGCAGTGGGTGAACATTTAGGTCAAGGAGGCGATGAAGAAGCTGTTTGGGGTACTTCCCATCACCATGTGCACTTAAGCAATGAATGAGATGCAGAGGACTGCTTTATTAATGATCTTTTGACTCAGCACTAAAACACAGGAAGTTATGGTGCTTCGGGTTTATATTCGACTTTAGGGACCAGGCCTTCATTTACTATCCCTAATCTAGATTTAATTCGAACCTATTACTTTGTCTTTCAGGCAATACTTTCCACCTTTACTGCATTATTATAGACTAATTGTGTGTAGTGAAAGAAGAAACTGCAGCTCTTGTAATGCTGCTGGTCTTCTTTTAGTAGGTTTGATTTAAAGCTTTTTATAAGTAGTCATGGTCAGTTTTATGGGAGATTAAATTGAAAATGAATTCAAAAGGAATCTCCACAATGACTCGAGCATTCATTTTAATTATAATACTCTTCACGCGATGGATGCCTTTAAAAATAACATTCTGTTTTCATTTATTTCTTATCATGTCCTTTAAAAAGTGTTTGCTATAGAATAATAGATATGAGAAGTCCCTCTGGGTTTTGTGTTCATTTAGTGGAAGTCAAAGCTTGTTTTCTCATAATTGTTTGGTTGCCATTTTTTAAAATACCTTCTTCTGTCGAAGTAATGTCATACACGTTTTAAGTGACATGATAGTTAAAAAAAATGCTCTGCAGTGTCTTGTTACCATTTTGTCCTTGTCATGTCATTTAAAACCTGTATTTGAGTCTTTCTTCTGTCTACATTAGAAGACAAATGTTTTGTTAGTGTTGTTTGGTTGCAAGCGTTCTTCAAAATAACTTCTTTTGCTGATAAAGAAGGTCCAACTGGTTACAAGTGACATGTTGGTAAAAATTGATAAAATGCTCTGCAAATCATTTATTAGTTCTCATGTCATTAAACCCTGGCCTGTTCCTGTGTACACCACAAAAGAGAGAAATGTCTCACACACTGGGATTCGAAGATTGTCTTTTTTCAGAGTTGTTTGGTGGCCAGCATTCTTCAAAATACCTCCTTCTGCAGCAGAAAGAGGGTCATACAGGTTTCAAGTGACCTGATGGTAAAAAGTGTCTTGCATGCACTTGAAATAACAAAATTTTTGAACTGTCCAAATGTGAGTGTGTGTCAATCAGGTCGTAGAGCACGCGACACATGATCCTTTTACACGGTGGTGAAAGGGTGACGCGGGCAAAGCAAGAATCCTTTCGATCCCTACGCGTTCCCTCTGGAGCAAATGTTACTTCAACCTGAATGGAATTGTTAATCAAAGTCGCTCAAATATTTCATCTCACGGAGTCCTCGGCCTGCCGCATTTCCATTTCCCACTGCAGACACGGCCTGCCATTTGCAGATGGCGCGAGCAAATGTTAATTCACCCCCGCGCACATCGGCGCCGCCAGGGCACTCCAGAGGCCGCGAGTTAACAGAAGAGGGTTGGGGCCGTTTGACTGGGCTGTTTACTTAAGGTAATGTAATTGAGTTATGCCACCGTATCGAGTCTGTATGCACCGACAGCCCTGAGGAGGAAGAGACGGCGAGAGCGTAAGGAGGTCAGCAATAGGCCTTTGTGCTGCAGAAAAGCTCTTGGCCCAGATTTTAGCAGGACTTGCTCTATAAGAAACCCGCGGTTGTTTAATCTCCCCCCCCGGATGAGTTGACAGTTCACCTGCTTGGGCCTTTTCGAGGTTACTGGAGCTCTGGATTCACTTACTATGGGAATCATGGGAACTTTTCGGGCTGTTTGAAATAGGACAGTCCATTCTGATAAAAATGTTAGGTAAAAGGATATATGATAAATGTAAAGCCTGCAGAATGGAATAGATTCTTTCCAAGAAAACTGTGTCCGGCATTGAATGAAGTTCTTTATCTGTAAAAGAGAGTTTTTACTTTTCTTCCGAGAACAAACCCCTACATCCTTAAACTCTTATCATCGGAATAACATGCCGCGTCGTCTGATTTACCTCACAGCCGGAAGTAAAATGAAGGGAATTTGAATCTCTCTTTTTGTACATTTTGGCAATCAAGGAACAATGGGAGGCGGGAGATAAAAGGTCACGTCAGCAAGCAAAGGGCAATGTTATGTTCACTTGCAATATTGTAAAGCGAATATCTGATCAGGGTGGATGTGTGAATTAAAGGGTGAATAAGGGAAAATCCTAAACAAATGATGTGCTTAAAATGTTTTTTTGTTTGTGGTTAATAATACGTGATTAATTACGAGAATCAATCAGCTTTAATGAACGTATGTAACCTTTGAGTCCAGAAAACAGCCTGATACATGCACCTGACCCTGTGTTACATGGCTAGGAGCTATTAATATAAGAAGTATATTATTTATTTATATCCACATGAATTCATGTTAAATTCAGTACAGACCAATACAGTTTTCCCCAATCTTATATTTAAATTAGAATTGGATTACCACTTTACTCTAATATAAAAGTGCAGTAGTTTTAGTTTTGAAAGTTCCTTCCTGGGTTTCTGGAATCTCCAATAACAAGTTAATGTACGTCCAAGATTCATCAAAGCATCATTTTTTTAATAATATGTATTTAATATCACTATTCATGCACCTTACTATATATAAACACCTTCTGTTTGAAATCGGTGGGTCATTTCATATTTTTTTCGATAGCAAACAGATGTCTGATGGCTGGTGTCTGAGTACCATAAATGTTTGGTTCAGTTTTTTATTCAATATTTATGAATATGACCCTTCTTATGAAAGCTAGGCTGCTCTCTCAAGATCTGATGAGATAACGATTAACAATATGTTTGATTTGTTAAAATCATAGATGAAATATATGTTTTTCAGGTGGGACGATGTGAGAACATTTGTGTGGATGTAGGGAATTAAAATTATGCGTTTTCAAAGGCAGGGTCACAAATAATGTGAAAGTAGAAAACGCTGTATGATTTTGTATCATCAATTAATTAATGATTAAATATGCTTTACATCTGTATATATTAACCCTGAGAATGATCTCTGACATACAACTCCAAAAGGACGGAATTGATCTAATTGACACAGATGATCTATTTGGTTTTAAATAACCGTCACTTTAATGTATTTGCCCACTCTTTATATTATTATTTATAAGGCTAAAACAAGCCTTCTAATAATAGATATGACATGACATGATGTGCGCAATACAGGTTTTTTTCAAACACTTTTTGCTGTTTGTTTCCCTGCCTACATCTCTGGACCCACTTGGTGGCACTGGTGCATTGTGAACATCACAATCTCCTCTATTTCTCTCTCTCACCCTCCCTCACCCTTGTAATATAATGTGAGATGAGGGGAACTGTTATGGCAAATTAAATGAAATTAAGAGGGAAAAACAGCTTCATTCACCTCTGTCGTGTGTGATTTCAGAGCTGTCTTCGTGATGGAGCCGCCCCGATGGCCTCCGAGTCTGGTGGTCGTGACAGCCAGCTGCCCCGGGCCTGATGGGAACCCAATATCTGGGCCTGTTTTCTTTCATGCTAGTCCATCTCGATACGGCTCCCTCCCTGTACCTATCTTCTAGCTTCTCTCTCTCTCTTGCTCTTTCGCTCGCTCTCCGGCTCTGTGCAGGGCCAATGGCCTTTCAATTATCCCTCTAACTCCGAGCACACAAATCTCGGCCCACACTTTCCAGGTGTGTGTGCATGTTTTTCTCTTTGTGCACTTGGTGCATTGAGGGGTCCGTGCACATTGTTAGACTTTCAATAGACAGCCGTTCACAGTGGCCTCCCACCAGTTGGGTATCACGTTTGAACTGGAACTAGGAGCGGAAAAAAATCTGCAGAAGGAGGCAGGATGCTGATAAGTCTAAGACGCGGAGAACACAAGACTTTGCTGTCCGAGTGCCTTCAGCAGACATTGGAGTTCTATCAAAGGACTTCTCGCTTTGTGCACAGGGCTTGAGCTTTTCTTCCGCCCCGAGTCCATCTGCCATTGGGAAGCTGTTGAAAGAAAAGAAAAGATGGTCCCAGCTGGGAAGACTGGCCTCTTAGAGATCCTCCACCTTCGAAGAGGCCCGCGACAACTTCCATATTCCGTTCACAGACACGGCGAGCTAAAAAGCGCCACCTGACCTGAAGACGGGTGCATAGGAGTAGCACAATTTACAGTGCAAACGTATTGATCGGCACGTCCACAAATCTGCAGCGATTCGGTCTGTTTGCTCATAAACCTGTCTCATAAATCTCTCCGCTGTTGGGGAGTGAAAACCTGGTAAACAAATGAGAGAGAGATTAGCTAATAAACAGCCTCCTGACTAGTGGCTCTTTGGAAGCGACGGGTAGATGAGTGTTGAAATTGAAAATGAGCTACATAAATTTCCGTCGCGCTTCTGTGTTCTGCTGTCCTATCATACGGCGGATCGATAATAGATGGTTTCCGGCTCGAGCTGAAGTTATTGATGCCTGTATGTTTAATGCATTTGCAAAAGGTATTTGTGATGCATTCGTAGTGCCTCTCTTATTATGAATTGTATTTTCTCATAAATGGTTACCGCTGTAATGAGTCGCCGTTTGTCATGTGATGGCTGACCTCGTTCTTTGTGTTCAACCAATCAATGACACGTATACCGGTTTGAAACTTGAGGCTGAGTGATAACCGGATTTTCAACTACGGCTTTAAAGTTGGGGCTTCTTCATATCTTTTACGTTATTAGTTTATGCAAATTAACCACCTTGTGACATTGTAACTTGATTTTGAATTGACACACTTTATTATTACTTTAGAAAACAACAGATCAGGACTCAAAAACATTATTTGTGGGCTACAGTTAAGGGTAGATTAAAGGCATAATTCACCCAAAAAACATTTTTTATATATTTTTTAACACATTCCAATTCAAACCTATGCCTCTGTATGAATCTTTCTCTTGTGGAACACATACTAAGAAACGTCTCATTGGTTTGCGGACGTACAGGGAAGTCAATAGGGCCAATGTTGTGTGGGTTAAGTAGCCAGCATTCTTTGAAATATCTTTTTTGGTGTTCTCTCTCTATACTGTCCCTCTTGAATGCATAGGATGACCCGACCATGTGTTATTCATATACACTCTCTATATTTTAATTTATTATTGATTATGGTATTGTGAATACGTTTCAATATGTTTTGATTATGGTATTGTGAACACGTTTCAAAAATTCTTCTTCGTGTTCAAAAGTTAGTGCCAAATTCTTCCTAGTGCCAGCAGACTGACTGAAGTGTCCTTGAGCAAGACACCTCCATTTGCTCTGCAGTGATAATTGGCCCTGGCATAATGGTCGGAAGTCGCTGTGGATAAAAGCGTCTGCCAAATGAATAAATGTAAATGTAAATGTAAATCCCAGTTTGAAACAGGTTCAGTAAATACTGTTTTATTTTAAGTGAATCTGATGCTTGATGTACACAGCCGTCTTATATACTGGTGAATGAAGACCGGCTCATCTAACCAAAAGCATCTCAATGTTTCCAGAAAAAACATCACTGCGGTGAGAGTCCTCCTGAGCATATGCACTCTTCTCTCTGATACAGCCTGAGTGACTGTCCAGGACTGCACAGCAAAATGTCTCCCTCCCTCTCTCCCTCTCATCTGTGTCCACGAGGAGGAAAATAACCTTGAGCAGAAGTGATCAGAGCCGCCTCCATCTTCCAAAGCCGACTAATGGGCTGTTACTGTCCTATTCCTCAGACTTACCAGCACTTTTTTCCTTCGCTCCTTCTTCTTCATAGGATCCTGTGGTTAATGGGCTACTGATAACTCGGCCTCAAACCAACCACCGTCTCTCACCCCACTGCCAATGACCCGCTTTGGGTCCTCGGAAAAACTCAAACAGCTTTTCTGCGGCTCATTTTGAAAATATCCCCCCTGCAAAAATTCTGTATCCTTCTCTTTAAGTGGTGCCCTCATTAGCTGGCGAGAGAATTCCCTCGTAGCTGTGTTTTTAAAGGCAGGGCATCCATTAGGATTATATATGCATAGCGTGCCGGACTTTAATGAAATGGGTTAAAGTAGCACACGTTCAGAATGCGTGCGAGGTCTGATGGAGCTGCAGTAAAAGTGTGATCTTTAACACAACGATGCATGCTGGGATTTCTTTGTGAAACATAAAAGAATCTTTTCAATCGTTCAACTGTTGCCTCAACAAGAAGAAGATATTTGAAAAGTGTATTAGTGGTTTGGTGTCATAGAAGTTAATAGGGGAATATATTGCGCTGTGACCAAATGTGGTCTTTTATGTCCTGCAGAAGAAAGTCACAAAGGTTTAAAATGTCCTGATGGTCGGTAAAGCATAAAATCATTTTTGAAAGAATGTTTGTTACTGAATATTACATCAGAATATGGGAGTCAATTTTAAGGGATGTTTAGCGTTTTGTAATGGGGGAAAATCATGTGGAAAGGTTGCGTGCAAACATGGGTCACGGCTTAACAGTGCCGTTGTCATTAAAAATCAATTACAGTACAATCATGTGATAAAACTGTGTGGCTGAAAACAGTCACGGGTCTACCCTTCAATTATGAAACAAAACTATACCGCAATACAACGGGAAAATGTAGTAAATTATTTATGTAAAATTGAATCAAAAGATTTGTATGTATTCAATTGTACGTATTAAGAGGGATAATTCCTTGTGTATTAAATAATATTTTATAATTTTAATAAATAAATATATATTGACTCTGAAGTGTGTATATCGTTTTATTTTATTTTATATACTGTTTTCTGTATTTACAATTTAAATTTAATTGAACACATTACATTTTAACTTAAAAATGGAAAGATTATTATTTTACTACGGTGTCAATAATACTTTTTATTCTTTTTCTAATTTGGTACTTTTAGATCATATCTCTGCTCTGCACAGTAATAATTTTCAATTGATACATGCTTAAAATGTTACTGGGATTTACTAAATTTTCTTTGTGAAACATTTTTACTCCGAAAAATTTAGCAAATATTATAACCTCTGAAAAGAGTAAACTTAAACTGAAAAAACAAGTAAGATTAAACAATTATATGTAATTCTTATTTCAACTAAAATTGAGTAAACTGTTTTAATATTTTTAAAGAAATCCAATAGAAATCTTAAATCATTCCATTAAAGTATTGAGTAGATTTACTCAAGATTACGGATGTCTGCCTTGAGCATATTTCAGTAAATAGTCTTATTTTTAACAGTTACATTTATCTATTTCAGAAGTTTTTATTTACTCAATATTTACTATGGAAAAATGTTTCAGCAAAGTTTTTTTAAAAATCGTTAATAATCTAAAATCCAACCTACAAAAAAAAATATAAAGACACAATCAAAAAAATTCTAAGCAATTTACAAGTAATCCTAAACTACATTTACAAGAAAGTAAATATGATTCTTTTTATACTATCAGACATCATACTATTGATTTTTTAAACAAAGGAGATTTTTCATTAAAAAAAGTGCACATGTAAATTAAAATATTTATTTGTCAAATCTTGTAAGACTGGGCCTTTAAGATTACTGAGCACATTGATGCCCTCAATTCCGATTCCAATGTTAGCAGATTGATTGACAGGGTCATCTTTGCCAAACAAGTAAATATTTGTAACGTCCTATTACAAAATTGAAATTGATCAGAAGCAACCAGCAGATATTGTAAAGATAACTGATTAGAGCGTACACGCCTGTACATTCCAGACCAACACACAAGACACAGTATGTTGAGTAATGCTTTCACCATGCAGTACATGCTATTGTTAACAACCGAGTACCACCAACATCCATCTTCTGGATGGATGACGCGTCATTTAAACACTTAAGCATGACGTTGCGATTGTGATTTGACTCAGCAGTAGTTCTATGTAGAGGTGATTTCTTTTGAACATGGCGAAATGTCATTATTATTAATACTGTGACCTGACATTAACCCACCATATCACTCTAGTAAATAAACCGCGGCATTACGACTCGTACACTGGCATGCTGTGCAGTGATAAAACCATAATAAATTGCTATTAACACACTTTAAAGTAACGTTAGTCTGTCTGTATTTACAGTTTGGTGGATGAGATAGATATGATGAATCTAATCGCATTTAATGTAAAAAAGGTAAGTATTCCGCCAAGTATTCAGGTATGCAGATTTGCATGCATATACAAAATGTCAACAATTCAAAAAGTTTTGAATAAAGTACTACAAATGTAAAACAATTTATCATTTTGACAAACCAGAGGTTGTGAAAAGTCCTATCACAGAGTTTGTACAGTTTGCTGTTTCTTCTTGCATGTAATGATGGTCATGTGGTCATTTTTAGGTGAGAAACGTACTTAATTTTTTTCAGTTATTGTAAAAAACGATGAGATTAAAATAAACTTTTTCATTTAAACTCATCCAACATATTTTCAATATCTAAAAGATATAATAAGGAAGTAAAAAACGCATTTTCTTGTGTGAAATATACCCAAATAATTTAGGAATACTTTACTTTTATACAAATTTATTTTAATTTGTCTTACTTAAAAAAACTACTTAACTGATATTCAGAGGTTCTATTAAGTTAATATAGCAGTTAATTATTGCGATATTTATAAAGCCACTGAGTCTTTTTTTATATTTTTTATCAAATTTGGATATTTATGTGAGCATTCTCATTTATGTGAGATGTTTCATGTGGCATAGTATATATCACAGAAACAGTTTTAGTAACTTAATCAAATCTTCTAAAAACATAAACAAAAGAGAATTTTTTTTTACAATAATATATACATATATATATATATATATATATATATATATATATATATATATATATATACACAGTATATATTCTCACCAATATTTTGGTGATTTCCAATGGAATTATTTAACTTAATCAGATTTACTTAATTTTTTAGTTTAATAAACATGAAATTCAAACTGTGTATTCCCCATATCAAAGCTTTTAAATTTGATAAAATTTTGAGTGTAAATTGTTTATTGTAGAAAGTGTAATAATAATAAAAGTGTCACTTTTCCAAAAGCTGTCTTAATGTAAGAATAATAAATTGCTGTTTCAAAATTATGGAAAAATAATTTAATATGATTAATCCTTAAAAAAACATGTTCTTCCACTCCTTCATGCAAACAGAAACTTTTATTGTTGAGCTGTGAGCTGATTTAATTTAGTCAGAAGGTGCAGTTTGTTCAGCACTTGACATTGAGACTTCAAGCATCCCGAGCCTCTCAAGAATCCATAAGATACCCCGATGATAAGAGAGCTTTAGGTGAAGCCTATCTCTCCCTGGCTCATTTTGGAGTTCTCCTCATTGATCTGATCCGAGCCGGAGCTGCAAGCGACGCAAAATGCAAATGGCAGCGTTTGCGAAAAGCAAACAAACAAAGACGCTCGCTAAAGGAGCAGCCATAGAAACTTGTGAAGGAAAACAGCAATGAAACTTCAATTCCACCCACTGTTCTCCAGCAGTATGGCAACAGAAGACATTGCTGTTTTTCTGCTCATGCGACATGACTCGCACACCCAAGAGACCTATTAAGATGCCTGGGAAGGAAAACACCAGATTTCGAGGGAATCCCACTGGGGAGATCTACAGTGTTAAGATCATTTATTGGATTGCATCCATGGACAGACAGACAGAAGTTTGTTGAGTTTCGTTGATGTCACACCCCATGCATGCTGTTTCCATTTGAGTTGTTGCACACCAATTACGATACACAGACTTTCCAAAGCCAGAACAACATTTTACATTACTGTGGTTCCTAAAAGCCTATTTGGTTCTGTAGGCCTTCCTTATTATCTCTGTTAAACTATATCTGTAACCAGCGACAGCTTGCGAGCTGTATATCACATCACAACTGTCAGTCGCACAACTAGAGGAAATTTGCACTTGATTCACTAGAGGAACAATGCAGATCATTTACACTCTTAAAAATAAAGGTGCTTAAAATATTTTCTTAGTGATGCCGGGAGGAACCGATTTACATTCCATAAGGAATCATGCAGTGTTTTTTCCATTGTAAAAGGCTCTTTCATTTATATAAAAGGGTTCTCCTACGACTTCATAAATAAATAAAATTATAAATAATATTTATTATTATAAATAAGAGTAATATATATATATATATATATATATATATATATATATATTAAGTAATTTCTATAAAAGTGTTAATATTAAAAACAAAATACATTTCATTAACATTTCAATAATAAGCCATAGAAAAGTATAAAAGTGTCTGATTTAATTCACACCACAGAAACTTTGCAGTTCTGTTGACTTTTTAGTCTGTTCAGCGTTTTATACATTTATAATAATCTATAATAACTATAAAAAACGTATTTATTATAACTTAACACACAGTATTATATTTAGATACACAATGTAATTTGTACAAGAATGCAATCAATGAAAGAAATATACTTTTCCATAATAAGCCATAGAAAAAAATAAAATAGTCTTCAAAGCATTAGGATAAAGTTTTAAAAAACAAACATGAAGACATGCTCCCACGTCCCGAAATTCTGATTTTCTTGTGTCATTTCCACAACGAAATGATTCACTTCTGCTGTATGCAACGTTGGCACAGCGTCATGCTTTCAGTAAGCCTTAAAGAGCTGTTTACTGAACATTTTACACTTTGAATAGCTTCTTTGACATCTGAGAAAGGCAAATGATTGGTCTGTGCCACATGTTCCCTGAAAGATTCGCTTGGTTCAGAACTGATCCATCAGAAAACATCTCAACTCTCTCCTCGTCAATTGAAGACGTTTTGAAACACTCAAGTGACCTACATTACCTTTGGAAAGACAGAAGCAACAGGAAGTCAAAGATGTCTTGATATAACACGTATTTTTTAAGGCTTGTAGTCTCGTCTTGGTTTGAAGATATCAAGATGATTTACTCTTACTATTTGATTTTATATTCCTTTCCACGTTTGTCTTTTTTATTGGAATGGAGGGAATAGAAAAGGCCTTGGGAAATTCTTCACATTTTCAAACACTGTAAATTGTTCTCAGCAGTTTCCTTCGTGAATTTATCAGCCTGAACTGAACGCATCTGATACCAGTTCAAAGTCTAGACAAGTCAACAGCAAGTAAAGAAAGAAATCTTGTTTGGAGAAGTTCAGACTTTGCTGCTTTTAGTTTTACTTTAGCAAAGACATGAGAGGTCCGGATTAGACACATTTGGCTTAATTATGGAACGTTTTTAAAGTTGAACTTTATTACTGCGCATAGTTTATTTCTAAAGGATTTTTGTGAATAATAAATTTGTTATCAGTTTTTGATGATAAAGGCATCCGTTTTTCATGTAGTTCAATGTGTTTTTCAAGAGCAAAAACTATATTTTTTAATTTTTACTGAATCGGACACTAAATCGTGGATAAAATTATTATTTAACAGTCCCAATCCACACAATGTTCTTTCCATTGTGTTGTTTCAAGTTCTGTTCAGACGAACTTTTGCAGTAAATAACAAAGGCCATGACTAACCCCTAGAAAGTCTGTATTATTTTAGACCTGACATACTGCAAAGAAATCAAGTATTTAGTCATTATATACATTATATCAATAAAATTAAATATTTGCACATCCACACTTTAAAAATGTTTCACAGTGCTTTTACTTAATAAAATCTATATAAAATTAAATAAAGTTTTAGTGGAAAGTATACTAATTTAGTAAAAGCCCAAACTGTATTTCTCTAAAATGAACCAATATTTTTTAACTTTATGTAATGAAAAAAGTAGTTATTTTTCAAATATCTATTTGTAGTATGCACCAATATTTTGCTTGAATTCTAAAAGTAATGTTTGAGTATATAGAATATTTACTTTATTATAGTCTTTTTTTGTTCGAATTGTTTCAAGTAACACATTTTTACGTGACTGTTTTCCTATTTTTCATTACATTGTCGTGGGAAAGTTTTGTTGACTTCTGAGGTCAGATTTTTTAACACTGGACTGAAGTGACCACAATACTAACTTGAAATAGTGTTTTATTTTTCTTCTGCATCTGTATGAAAAACAATGAGGATTGTTTGCATTGAAATGTAAAACCACTTTTGATGACCCCTAATTTAAAGCGACGAAAGAAATTCTGAATAATGGCATGAAATCAATGCATGAAATGCTTTGATGAACTCCCTTTGGGCTACTGTATGTACAAATAGTAGATATCACCAACTCTGCCTCGAAAGCGTGTTTGTAATTCACCTGCTATGCCGAAATACATTAGCACATTATTGAGAATATTTTTAATGTAGCCAATGACATTCTCCTTTTAGGTAAATCGGGCTTATTAGAGGTTATGGTTTTCAAGGAATCTAGTGCATGTTCAATGGTGTAAATGCATTTTTTTCCATAATTGTTTTACTGAATCAGGCACTAAAATTGCAAACAGAATACGCAAATAAATGAACTGGACTTGTTTAATATTAAATATTATATACTCATACATAGTATGACATTTATGCTCATGTGTGTGTCAATAAACTGTAAGATTTATAAGCTATCTTTCATCTTTTTGATTTTACTAATGCATTTTGCATATAGTTTTATCCAAGGCAACTTACATTGCATTAGAATTTGAGTATATGCAATTTACAGGAAAGCTTACCACTTTGTGAGGCTTATCTATACTTTAAGGTTGTTTTCTTAATTTTTTTATGTCATCAAGTTTTGACCTTCAGAAAGACAAGCTTATTTTTTAGAAACATTTTCATTTGGATCAAATATGTAATTGACTCGAAGGTGGTGGATGCACCTACCCTCTTGCCATTTAATACCTATATAATTTTCCAACATCTGCAAAACACAGAAGAAGATATTTCAAAGAATGTTACTAAACTATTGATCACTTTTGATTTGAAGCATTTTTCCGTGAAAGCAACAGAAGGAATTTCAATTCCAATTAAATTTTTGTCATAGAAGTTGCACATGACAAAAGGTTGGGTAAATGAAGACAAAGTGCATTTTTGGGTCAATTTTACCTTTAAGAAATAAAAAATTATATTGAAATCCTTTAAAATGCTGAAAAATATTCGTGGCTCTATCGTCTTGTGGCACTTTTGAAATGGTTTTGTTTGTTTGAGCCGTCTGAACGGTCAAGTAAGTGGGCATGGGGGGTGGGGGGGGGGGCACAACTGGACTAGTTTGTCCAAACAATGGTAGGTGGGGGAGGAAGAGAGGTAGGAGTTTTAGGGGAAGTGATCATTAATGCAGTTCCACTTCACCTTTGGTATCCACTATCAGTTGTTATTCATTTTTGTAATTAGTATTTCAGGGTCAATGTCAGTTCCTCTTCATTTGTTAACATTAATATTGTTGTGCGTGTTAGTTTGTGTGCGCATACTTATTTTGTTTGTTGGTTTCCGAGCTTTTGGAGGCATGATGTGAAGTTGCTGGAAGTTAATGGACTCGAATAAAAGCGCATGAATTTTTAATTTATGTAGCCACTGTGAGCTGTGATGTTAATTCCAAGGTGCTCCAGTGAGAAGAACTTGGAACATTGTTTGAATATTCATTATTTCAATGGTAATTTCACATACTTGAATTTCCTACGAGGAGGCATAATTGTGTGGTTTTTAGTGTGAAATGATATGCTGGTCCTAAATACAATGGTAATTTCACATACTTGAATTTCCTACGAGGAGGCATAATTGTGTGGTTTTTAGTGTGAAATGATATGCTGGTCCTAAATATTGATGTTTGAACCCACGCAGAGTAAAATTCTTGTGTGTTTGTTCTGTAAAAACACAAGCACATTAGCTGTTTACTCAAAAGCTGCAAATCTTTTGTCGACAGACTAAATGATGTCCCCTACCTTCCTTTTCACTTAGAAAAGAATCTCGAGGGAACTGTAAAAATAATAATGCATCTTAAGACAAAAGACAAATCTTTGGGTTTTAACAGCTTATAATGAGAAGAATGGCACTTGGACTGGTCACTGTTGGCAATATGAACGGAGTGTTCTCCATATACAGAATTGTGTGAATATTCGTGTAAATTCATTAAGGACAGATGAACGGTTCTCCACTACTGAGCTTTATAGCCGTCGTGTCTGCATGTATCCGGAATCGTTTAATATTCAGCTCAAATATATCAAGGTGCACGGATGTGCGTTTAATGACAGCGTGTAAACCAGAAGAGAAATAAACGAAACAAAAATAAAAGATCCACGTATAAAAATATATAGCCGAGCAGAGCCTGTGTTTTATGACACAAACAGATCATATTCTGCAACACGGTGAGCTCGCTCGTTGTGTGGATGTGTCTGGGGGTGTTATGGACTGGGGCGGTGGTTAAAACCCTGTAAAACAGACCGGAGGGTGTTCGGACATGTCTGAAAACCAATGAGAGGTGAAACTGAGGGGACGGCACATCGACAAAGAGTTTAAAAAGTTTCTTTCATTAACCTTGGTGGCCGCGTGGATGGATTTCACTGTATTTTTAATAGAGCCAGCGGTAACCTGACACAAGGAGTTTTACGGCCGTTCCGCCTCGGCCCTGCGACAACCAAACTAACATTAAGGGGAAAGAAAACACAAATTTATTGGAGTGGAAGAACACATAAAGAGCAGTTCCCAAGACGAACTGCTGTAATAATGCAAACTATAATAATAACATTCATATTAAGACTTCTGATGTTCGGAGAATCAAGAGGAGAGGATGGAAACAAATGTTGGACATTAAAAAAACAGACGTATAATGCATCAGTGTAATGTTTAAATGTAACCTCATTGATTGACAAACAATTTGATTTTATTTTGAGATTAAAATGACATAATATTTTATACTTATATAATGTGTCACATATATAAGTTGTGACATATATCTTGTTTATAAAAATATATAAAGAAGATTTTTCAGCTCCAAAAAGTATTTGCCCATTAGGCCCCATTTAAAATTGTGTGAAACAAACCTAGCTGATGCAAACAAATGATGCAAGATGTTTTTGTTATTTTTACAGTAACTTTTAACCGATTGGTCCCAAAGTTTTTTATTACATTTCTTGAAATCACCTCCCCACGACACATGAACATGTTCCAGGAAAGTTACAGTTTACTCAAGAATAAAAATGCTGTCATCTCTTTTTGTTTTTTTTGTCCTTAGATATTTTGAAGAGGGCAGAAGCACATATTAACTTCTTGTGTAGGGACATAAAACTAGTGAAAGTGTTGTTTGGTTATCACATTCTTCAAAATATTTTCTTTTCGGCTCAGCAGAAGAAATTGAAATGAAAGAAACCGATTCAAGCAGAGAATAACATACCTTCAAACCATTCTACCAACCAATCAGAATCAAGTTTTTCAAAGCTCTTCGTAATAAGTTTTGATTTATATATTTTTGAAATATTGTTCTAAAATAATTCTACATTGATTTGTTTTTAATGACTCTCCTTTGGCAGTCAAGTTTTATTGGACGGCCACCAGACAGATCGTAACCGTTGGCATCTCCAGACACCAGAGAGCTGCATGCATGAGATACTGTGCATATAGGATTGTAGCCTGGAGACATGCTGATGCAATAGTGGGTAACCATTGTTAAACTGTTGTGTTAGAACGAAAAAAAGCTCTGCAATTTACAGAGCCAAGCAGTTTATGGCTTAAAGGAGATTGCAGGGTGCTCGAGGGGTCTAGTAACCGAGGCCACATACCCTCACCGGCGTCTTTACATGAGCCTGGCGCAGTTTGGTCCTGAAATTCATTTGCAAACCCAGAGTCTGACAGCTGCAGATGTCAATCAAATATTTTAGCGATTCCCCCACGGATGAATACGGCATCCAGCTGTGACTCAGAGGCGCGGAGAGACTGAGACAGATGGTGATACAATACAGCCCTCATGAAGTTAATGTGGTTATGGCGGGAAGTGTGAATTTCCTGCGCCTGTGTGACTGTATGTTGTAGAATATGTATCAAAAATGATTTGAACGACGCCCTTAATACAGTTAATAGAATTAATAGCATTTGATTGCTCTTTGCAGCAGGATTGGGACTGAAATTTTGGTATTCAAGATTTTGGAATCTAGATAAAGATTTTAATTGAAATGGTAGGAAAGGGAAATTTGGCAAATTCAAATCAAGATGACTTAATTCTTCTCTTAAATATTAAAATATATTTAGAAATTTACTAATTTTGATATTGCGATTTTGTAATATTTAGCTATTTGAAATTTTAAACCAACCTAATTGACATTTTCATATATTTTTGCTTTTAAAAGTATTTATTTATATAAGAAATGTATTATTATTATTGTTATTATTATTAATATTATAAGTATAAATATAATTACTATTATTCTTATTATTCTTATTCTTATTATTCTTATTATTCTTATTATTATTCTTATTATTCTTATTATTCTTATTATTATTATTAGTAGTAGTAGTAGTAATAGTAGTAGTAGTGTTTAATATAATTATGAGTATTTGTTATTATATTTTATTATAACGTTCTACGAATCAATGGTTTGAGAAAAATAAATTCTATTTTGCAGAACATTGAAAGCCGGGTTTTAATATAATCTAATGTTGTGTGTAGAATTCACACTGTACACACAGTAATGGTTGATCTCTGGTTTTTATGAATTCATCAATGCATTTTGAGTAAAATAGTCTTTGATGGTAATTAAATGTTTACACCCCGATATAATCAAATAACGTGACATTCAGAATGTGTTCTTTAAGAAGCCGATGCGAAGAAGGTCATTGGGGGTTGCGGCAGAAGAAAAGTCAGCCGAATTAAATGCGCTTATCAAATCCTCACAACACCTTTCATGGCCTAAACTTAAATGGATCGGCGTCCTGATGTCCTGTATCCCGACAAAAGAAGGTCAATAAAACGGATTCTTTCTCTGACTGAGCTGTTAATTGGTTGGTTGCAGAGCTCACCTTGTGATGAACTTCAATTGGATCGGCCGGCACGATGGACAGATAATATCGAATATAGCGAACCCGAGCCAAAAAAAGAGTCGATGGATTTCATGTCTAATCATAAAGCGTCACAACAAAGCTGTGCTTTCAGTATCGATTCAGATAAACGTCACTTCAGTCCTTATTCAGGTAAATTTACTATTGTTCTATAAAGTTTTGATGATTTTTAATATCGGTTTTTGGACATCTTTTTGTGTATGACATATATCAGGGATTTATCTTTCAAAGGAAATTCTTTCATACTTAATCTTCCTCTAAACTGTTACATTCTTCTGCAAAACACACTAAAGAGATATTTTGAAGAATGTCCAGTCCTTGGTTTTCTGTGGGTGCAACCATAGTCACCAATATTCTACAAAATATCCAACAAAATAATAACAGAAATAGTGTTTTTGGATCTATTGTCCCTTTAACTATAAAATACAATATTAAACATTAAAATAGACAGTACCCTACAGTATCTTGGTTTGTTTCAAAAATATTTTGACTTTGGTTGTCCATCATCTGTAGTGCATTTTTAATACAGTTTTGGCCAATGTCCAATAAATCTGAACATTTAATTGGACTTAACATTTACATTTAGGCATTTATCCAAAGCGACTGACAGAGAATCAACAAGACAGTAAAGTGGGTTACCAAGTTACACAAGGAAAGACAAAACAAATTTAAGGAGAGAAAAGAAAGGTCAAGGGTTTTTTGGACTTTCTTCCTTGAACAGGAAGTATCCATTTAAAGCCCATTATTAAGACCACAGGACATTTTGCTTTGGAAGAAGGGTTCTTTGAATTATACGGACATGAATCCTTCTGTAAATGTTCCGTAACCGCAAGATGTGTATATATTTTTCATTAAGTCATAAAACTAAGTTGCATGCACATGTTTTATTGGCTTGCAACTTAAAATACAAAGCACATATTTTTAAAGCATACAGGTGAAAAAACAAGAGTATTTTACAGTAAAACATATAATATAGAAGGTATGATTGCATATTTGCGTCCAAGGAAATGTTGCTGTAAACCAGGCTGATTGTGATTTTTAGGCGAGGTCTAGTTTTAGGTGTAAAACTCAAAACCTTTTCCTTAGGGGTTTCTGATTCAACAGTTAATACACAAATCATCAAGTACCCTTCAATTTACACATCACACTGCGTCTCCGCTCAAATTTAAATCCTCACTTCGGAGAAGGCCTCAATTCGCTTTATTCCAAATCTTTATTTATTTCCTTTGGGAGGAAAGTGTGGCGAGACAAACTCGAAACCGAATCCAGACCAATTGAAGCGCAAGCAAGAAAGTGTCTTCCCAGATACTCTGTTGTGTTATTGCAGTCAGAACAGCAGAACATTAGCTTGAAATCTTCTGGATTGTGGTGGAGTGCCCGTGTGTGTGAGGCGGGATTTGGAAAACGTTTAAGTGGCACCCTACCTGTTCTGTGAGTGCCTGTGTCTCACCTCAGCGGGGGTGCAGTGAGAGGTGTTTTGGATGATTGGACATTTTTCAAACGTGGCTAAAATCCGTCTCAGTCGCCAAATGCAAAAAGCCCCTTCCGAGAGCGGCACGCCAGAAAGCGAAGAAGTCTCTCTCTCTTTGAGAGAGAAAGACTGTATGAGGGCAATGTACTTTACATAGCTGTACATACTTCATATTGAACCAGTGACAACCAAACGACGATCAATATCAATGGGAAAAAGTAATATGTTTAAGATCATGAATAACAATTGACCTTTTTTAAAGATATTAATACATGTGCATTGAAATGTCTGTAAATCTTAAAGGAGTTTCGCTCAGTTTCTGTCAACCTTATGTGACATTTACAGAAGACAGATGCAGCTTTACCGCGGGTGGACCATGAGCAATCGTGGCCTTTTCCTTCATATATTAAAACTTTTTTTCGGAGGTACGATGGGACTGTATTGAGCAAACAATACTTCTTCATTCATCTAACTTGGTTTTAAACAAACGGACCACATATACATATGACAAATACGACAATTCATCTTGTTAAACAATCCAAAGCACAGCGTGAATGTTCTCTAAAGAAGCCGAAAATGTAATGCAACTCATATGAAGGATAGTCGTGCCATTGTAGGATCATAGGACGCTCTGCAGGACGCAATCTCCGTTCAAATGTGTTTTATTTCTTTCTATACAACATCTTACCCAGCCACTTATTCCAAAATGAAAAAACTCGGAAGGGAACGCACAGGGGGGAGCGTTCCAGTGTCTCCTGGAGCATACTGCATCCATCTGCTCTAACTAAACTCACAATGACTAATAATTAGTTCCTCATGTCTTGACATACAAAGAGAACACTTTGTTACGTACAGTTGCAAGTAAGCTCTGTTCTGAATTAATAATTCGATGGAAATGAAACGACAAAGGCAAAGCCGCACAGCTGCTGGCTTGAGCTTCGGTCAACACCAGCGGCCGGCATTTTCCGATACAATATTATGTTTTAAAAAGGAATAATGCTAAGCTCAGGGTACTTTGTGATGTGCTTCCGGACCATTTCCCCAAAGCCCGGTCACAAAATGGAATTCATGAGAAATCAAATGCATTTTAAATGTTGCGTCCTACATGGTGTGTCCAGGCCACTTATTGTGTTCTCCTCCTTACCCTATTATTGTCGCGCTGGGTGGGAAATCTTTAATCCGATACACAGGTTTACTGAGTGTATTTTTATTCGGCCAAGCAATATGGGGACGCGTTGCGGAATGGCGTAATCCTCTCAGGATAATTTGCTGGGGAGGCGGAGGGATTCTGAAGCATCTCTTGTGGATTTAAAAGAACATTACAGATGGAAAGGGCCAGCGCTCCAGTCTGACCTATTAAAGAAGAAGCCACAGACTGTAAGTGGAGGCATCGCGTGCTACCATTCAATGATTTTATTTAATTTTTCATTACATAACTGTTGTATAATTTTATGCTTATATAAAATGATCATGTGTGTCATGCAACCTCAAAATTGAAAATTCTGTTTTCTATTCAACCCCAATTTGTTCTTAAGCTTTCTTAGTACGGTAAGCAATAGTAGGAAATGTATATAGAGTTTAGAATTAAAGCAGAAGTATATGGTGTATTTTAGGTTTTCTAAAACAATGTAATATCTTTTGTGATGATCAAGCCAATATAAAAGCCATGAAATATTTACAAAATATCCAAACCATAGTTATATTTTGGGCTGTTGAAGCTTTTTTGGGATTGGGCAATATATGCAGACACTAGACAATACAGGAAAAAGATAGGGAAATGAGATCAGGAAAAAGACCTCGGGCCAGGAATCAATATTGGCGCTTTGTCGACTGGACAGTATTTTCTTAGATATAGCTCATTTTCAAGTGTGCACACATACCGGTTTTGATTCTCAAGTGACCAATTCAAAAGTGGATGACATAAAGGTATACGCTGACCTCATTGCTAAGTATTGTAAATACAAGTTTCCTAGTTGGAAATTAGACACGAACGGACCCTTATGTCATATTTGTTGCTGTGAAATTCTGATTATTCTGAAAATATTTGACAGAAATCCAGCATGGTCAGCTCTGTATCATGTTCTGTCCAAGCATTGTCAGAAACACAAACATACACAGTAAATGTCCATTTTTCTTTTTGTAAAGTGTAATGTTATAAACGATTTCCAATTCTTGATGTCATCCAAATCTGATCACGCAACCTCATCCCAAGGATATTTTTTTACAAGCAGGATTATTCTATAAATTCGTACATTGCGAACCATACTAATTTAAACGAGTTCTAGAAAGCAATACTAAAGCCCCACCCCTAACATAATGTCAAATAAATCTACTTATGATATCGTACAACTCTGTACAAATAAGTCAAAATTAGGCTCATGTTTTTTTACATTATATTATGGCGGATCATGACAAGCCCATAATTAGGACTTGGAGAGTAGTGAGCGAGTCAGACAAGTCATAGTGCACTTGCACGGTACTTTTATTATTCTTTAAAAGGGTTCCTGTTGGGTGCTCATTTGACAGAAAGGCCTCGTGAGATAAATTACAAGTGATGTACGTTTCCTCTACATGCACTCCAGTGTGATCTTCTGTCCGGGCAGATAGGGTCAGTGTTCTGTAATGGAACAATCTGTCCCATGCTGTGCGCTTTTACAGGCCTCCGTCTAATTTACCAGAGTTTGATTGACCAGGCCTGTCATTTCTGGTTCCTGTTATTTCCTTTCCGTTCCACAGGTGGTCTCCTCAACCTCCCGTCTTGTTTCATCATGCTTGTCAGATAGGCAATATGATGTCTGTCCAAGGTCATTTAGGTTATTCCTGTAAGAGTGCCGACTCCAACATCTGAAGCTTTTTTGTATTAGTTATGGAAAGATGCAGACACAAAAGAGTCTCGGCCTGGGAGAGAAGTCAAGAGATGAATAAATGGATGCAAGCAAGACCTGAAAAACCGAGCCATGCTTTTGCTAAGAAACATTTTTCTTTATGGATCAGGAGTTGTCAAGGTGACCTATAAATGGATGATCAGTTAAAGAGAACCTTTGAAAGAATAGTTTGCGCTAAAATAAAAGTTTTATCATTATTACTACATCTCACAAGCACACAGGGTTTAATGTCATTGACAAAAAAGGCCATTATGTCATATGTGTCATGTGACTGATAATACAGCATTTTATACAATTATTAGAAAAATATCTAGGGGACGATTGTGTAACATGAAAGTGTATGACCTGCTGCCGACATCTTTTCTTGAAAATATGACAGCGAATGCTGGACGCTGTCCCTGAAGGCTTACAAAGTGATCTTGTTCGAGATGTAAAGAAGATATTATGTCAACATGCTCAGGTTTATGTAAGCGGTACAGATATCATATCCCGACGGACACGCGCTGCTTGCTGATTGATGCAGTTTTCAATTCAAATTACATTAAATAAATCTGAAGCTAATTCTTTTGCACACAGTCATAACTGTTAATATTAAATATGACTTCAAGTACACATTTCTATGATATTATTGTAATTCCTAATAGGAACAGAATATAGTATAAGTGTAAGTATGATGTAAATCTTAGATGATGTTATCAAAGCAATACATAACTATGCAATTCCGCTGTTACACTTAAAAGCATTTATACTACACTGACCAGTTTGCCTTAATAAAACTAGAAAAGTAGGCCAATTCAGTCACAGGTTGTGTTGATGGGAGTGAACTTGTGGTACACTGATCGTATGTTTAAACTGTAATTGCCCTTGACTTAACGGGATGAATAAATTCTGTCATTTTTAAATGACTTTTGAGATGTTACAACTCAATATTTCTAATGAAAAAGGTATTTGGAAGAATGCTTGGAACAAAAAACGTTCTTGAGCAATAATAACTTTTAACGTATGAGTAAATCATATTTTTACACGAAATGACTGCAAAAAGATCTAATTTTCACTACCATTGTCATTTTTCCTATGATGTTCAATGCGGTCCAAGCATTTTTTAGTTATAAGTATTCTTCTGAACATCTATCTCTTCAGAACCAAAAGAAAGCTATACAGGTAATTTATAAAATTTTTTGGGTAAATGACCACCATAAGATCCTTTATGTGTATCAAAGAAAAGACAATTATTGTGTAAAATATGATTTTAATGGCTTTTAAGAATACGTTCTTAGCTTTAAGAAGAAAGAGCTCCCAAACGCGTTCAATCCACTTAACCTCGGTGTGTCCGGCAATGATAACCAGAGAGCCGAAGCTAAAGGAGGAGGAGAAAGTTTTCGTACCCCATCTGTTGATAATCCAGCTTGTTTTCGTTCAATACTTTCTCTTTTATCTCCGACTAAAGATAGCGTCTCCCCGATGTCCCCTCCTCATAAGTTTGCCTTTGCAACCAATTATCTTTTGCCCTTTATCTTCAGTGATTAATTTTACGGGGCTGTCCCCTTTATATGTGCAATGAATCATTTCAGCCGCAGCGTCAGGGGTGTTTCTCGGCCAAAAAAAGCATGCCCCCCGCGCACGGATTTGATATCCAGCAATGCTATAATCTTGGGAAAAGAGTGTTTGGTGTATCGATCAGGTCTGGGAGTCTCTTGGCAGGCGGAAAGCTGCGGTCCAGGCAGGGCTACAGACTGCTGGTATCTGGTCAAGATTCAGCATGCAGCTGATAACGCCGGCGCTGAATTTCGTTTGCAGACAGATACATGCCGAGATGAGATTCCTCACCTCCTAATGTATTCGCTCAATGACGGGGAGCTCGGCAACGCGACTAACTCCCAACGATAAACCCACAGTACATCAAGGTCCAATGCGTATCACTGCATGTGAATGTGTTGGTGAGACACACACACACACATGCACACGCTCACACACGCACACACACCTGCAAAGCCAGCTCGTGATGCATCGCACATGATTATATCCACACACTCATTAGGAGACAAGGATTAAAGACAGGGATTATGGGATGTGGAGAGGAAACTGGCCGGCCCTATGAAGCGTTATCAAAGCTGATGATGAATACAAATCATGGACTGTTGACTTATTTATTTATTCATTATTTCTTTTCAGAGCTGAGAGGCATCGGTGTAACACCGATTCTGCGTTTGAAAGGTTGTAAAGCTTTGTTGCGTGCAGAACAGAACAGAGGATTATGGGTGATTTTATAATGATCTGCTTATTGTTGGTGAATCTGATATGTCGTCTATGAGAATGCATGATTTTATAGAAATTATATTGAATTTATGTATCCGTTAAAACGTTTGTGTTTTTTCTTGTGTGTTTGAGACAACCAGCGCACGTCTTTTTTTCACATGCATCTATTGTGCTATCCATCTGCACCACCTGCCACCCAAACATGCTTTATTCATTTACTTCTGGTGTCTTTGAAAGAGGAACCCATGCCACACAAAAACAAAATTTACACATGGATAAACTTTTGTTTTTAGAACCCTATATGCTGAGTGATTTGCGTATATTAGAAGTTATAAAAAAGTTATAATCTATGCAAATTTGCGGCAGGCGATGCAAACATTAATCTTTTGATTTGAGTAGAACTTTTCATGGAGAGCTCATTGACGCTCACTGTTGGGAAAGTTCAGACGTGCAAAGACACTCATCGTCATTTTTTTTACGTATCACTTGCAAAAAGAACTTACTTTTCCAGTTAGTATTGAAGATACGGCATTAGACACTTGTTAATGTACTTTCTGTGGTTGTTCATTTTACATCCACAGAACCTTTCCAGCACAAAGAATTGAGGAGACAATGAAGGGGTACATAGGAAAGATAACAACTGGTGAAAAAGTGCTGCAACGAGTTACTAAGTAACACAAGACGAGACAGGACCTGTTTTTCCTTCTTGAAGTGAGAAAGAGCGAGTGGGTAAGGAAAATGGTTTATTGGGTGTAGTCTGAAAGACTTTCGGGCATTTCTTAGAGATATCAACTGAGTCTGCCAAAAGTGTTGAAGGGGCCGATGACCGATTTCTTACCCTTTTAAGACGGCATCTGAAGACGTCGGTCATCAGCAAAGAACCAGAATCAGAAAGTGAATGCATGGGGATGTTGTTGTGGTCTTGTTGGCTATGAGAAAAGTTTAAATTTAGATACGAGCGGATATAGGGAGCCAATATAGATTGTTTAATATTTGAAAAATAACATTTTAATGTCAAGCTTTACAAATATTTTAAAGCAGACATTAACTGGAAAACCTCATATTAATTAAAAATGATCAAATAATCAGAAATATCTTAAAAACTTTTTTTAATCCTATTTGACAATTTTGTCTTATTTTAAAACATGAGACATCTTGAGAACCCCTTGGGAGCCAGCTGGGACCTCTGTGCTCCCATGTTGAAATGGTGATAAAAATTGTTGATTTCAGGCGTTTGACTGAGAAAAACAAGTTGTTCTTCTGACGTTGCTGTTAAAGAACCAATAAGCACCTGTAGGTCAGAAGAAAATTGTCACAGAATCATTCAGACATCATTAAGCATTATTCATTTTCACATGTTTAAGGGAGTTTTCCCAGGCGTCATTTTCCCTCAGATTGAATGGCATTTTGGATAAATAAATAATAAATGATTTGATCATATTTAAATGTTTTTCCTAGAAATTTCTTTTAATGATTGATATAAACCATCCTCGTTCTGTTTGTTTTAAGGTGACTTTTAGTTCAAACGGCTATTAACGGTTTTATAAGGGTTCCTAAAAACCATGGTGAGGCCATATTACATAGGATTCTGACTCGTTGAAGAATCTTTTAATTCAACCATCATATTTGTTTTATATATACATATATATATATATATATATATATATATATATATATATATATATATATATATATATATATATGTACATATATATACATTTTTTTACTGTAAAGAACCCTCAGCGCGAGTGTAAAGGTTCTTTATGGAATCATAACGACAAATTCTTCTATTGCATCATGTGGCACACAATATAAGTTAACAATAAGTGAGCAAACAAAAATGAATGTCTTGCTGTCCAGAGAAATGTGTCCAGATTTTATCTTTGAGGAATGATGTGTCTGGTTTTTGTTTATACTCGAGGGAGAGATCGATTCCAGTGCAGGTCAGGTTTGGACATTATGATTTCTTGTCAGCTTCGGTCTCCTTTTACAAGCCTAATGCCAAAGCCCTGATCATGCGGAAAACTTTTCTGAATGTGTTTGTGTACAGTATGAATGTAAGTAGAACACATCTCGGTGCCAGCATGTTGATTTATAATGTGCATGCTTAATATCATAGCATGTGGTTGTTTATAAACTGAATTATGAATAATCTGCAAGCCTTATTCTTGTTCCTGCATAATTATCCGTCTTTAAAGTCCAACATTTAAATTTCTCATGGAATGTGTCTTTCCTCTCTCCCTCTGCCCTTTTTCATCTGTGTTTTTTTCGTCCGTCTGCAGTATTGCCCATTCGATCTGGCCAATATGATGTTCTGGAATCACAGAAAGTTCAACTATACACAATGTTTCATTCGGCTTGCTCTCGGTTGAGAGCGGGACATTGGGACATGGCAGGCTGAATCAAGATAATTGCCTGATTGATTTTATTTTTCTCTCGTACTCTAAGCACTTGGTTGGACATGATTCTTTCAGAGAGCGAACTGGGTTAAAGCACACACAGGCATCATGTTGGTCTCTCAGGGACAAACAATAGTGCACGACATGTCGTTTGGATGGGCTAAATTGCATTTGCTGTGGTGGGCACACACTGTAAGTAGATCTGTGCATTCTGCGCAAACCTCTAACCCGGTTAATTTGAGAAAGCCGCATCTTTTTCGCCGTGTACACACAGATAATTGTGTGTTTGTGAGTGTCATGTTCTCATCGAGGCTGTGGCACATTAAAAGGACCGTGTCGTGTCCCATCGTGTCTGTCGGGGATGAGGGGAGGCCGTTCTCTGACCAACTGATGAAAGCATCTCCTTCAGAAACAGATGGAAGTCGCCCTTCACGCGCGCTCTTGTTGGGAAAGAGGGAATAGGCTTCTGTCTCTGTAGAGCCGCAAACACTATAAATATAACAAAATATTGAGATGCAAAGCCGAGTCTTGTCCTGGTTCTGAAACCCATGAAGCAGAACTGAATGCAGAGCCGCTTGTGCCCCCAACTGTGGCTTTTATTTCACATGGACCAATGTTGTGTTTGCAAAGTGCCAGGTTTACATGATGGGCGCTGTGCATTTCATTTAATTTTAATTATTTGATTTATAAAGTTGTTATAGCTTTTGATTTGTGCGCTTTATTATTATTATTATTATTATTATTATTATTATTATTATTATTATTATGCCATGATTAATATGAACATAACTATCATTCACTCGTTATGTCGATGTGTTGGATTTGGAAAATTTTAAATGTTAGATTTACGGACTAAGTGTTATAATGTGCTTTATATGCGCTTTAAAACACTAATATATACATAAACATTTGCCTTTTTTTATTATTATTTAACATTGGGTTTCGCAAATATTTAAGATATTTAGTGATAATTTTTTATTCTAATTTAAAATTACAACATTGCTTTTACATTTCAGAATTTATTATTATTAATATGAGACATTAATTAATATAAATATTACTATTATTCACTCTAATCTTGTTCTTTTTTTCATTCGTTTTGCAAATTCTTAAGTATAATAAAACATATAAAAAGATTTGTTAAAAAACCCTCACAAAAATATTAATATTATTTTATATTCTTATTGAAATATTATTTAAAATTATTGCTTATTGAATTAAATCATTAAAGTATGCCTTAAATGTAATATAATATATAATGAAATACAGTGTTTATTCTGGTCAAGGTCGTGGTTTGTCCTTTGTTCCTTTTGTACTTGTTTTTCCCATGGACTCAGTTTCCCATGTTCCTTCACGTTCCCTCACCTGTTTCTCATGTATCATCACTCCAACTGTCAGCAATCCTGTCTTAATCTGGACAATAAACCCATTGTGTTTCTTTGTTCTTGTTGCATTCTTGTCTATGCATAGTGTGTTTTTTTGTTGATTATCCTTTAACGAGTTTCCTGATCATCCTTATTATTATAATATCCTGACTTGGTTTCCAAGTCATTGGCTCCATCTGTGTATACAGACGACAGAAGACCGGACCCGTTCCAATCATCATCTTCGCTCTGGAGACCATCTAGCGATGTCTGAGACAAGATGGATGGTCTTGGGAGGAAAGAAGTAATCGGGTTAGGTGGAGCGACCCTATCATAAACCGCACATTTTTAGCCGGCCTGAACAACGATCTGCTCGCCTGTATCATGATCCCAGATGCAGATGAGTTCTTGCTGAGAATCTCATATATCGGGCCCTCCCAGGGAAAGGCTCAGGATTCTGTGTTAGGGAGGTTAGTGCTGGCTCGAGCAATCCTCATTCAGTATCGGCACATCTTTGGCCCTTTTGGCCCAAAGATGTTGTCAAGGCCTGTTCCCTGCTCCCTTGCTTCAAGGCCCGTCCATTCCTGGCACCTCTGTGGCAGCCCGAGCTGAAGGCACCTCCATGGATACCCAAGACCCTTCCTAGTTCCCTGGATTCTGTGTCTGGTGGCAGCGTACTGGAGGCTGCCTGTCCAGTGTCCCATAGTTTTCTACATGAGCCTCCTGGAGGGGATAATGTGACAATTCAATTTCCAGAATATTCTGGTATTGGAAATATGACGCTATTACACCTTGCTTTAAATTATTATTGTTTTATATTTGTAATTTTATTTTGAAATATTAAAAATATCTAAATCTACAGCCATGTCCAAATACTTTTATATCTGTACAGCTGGTCTCGTTGCGTGTTTTAAACGATTTTTAACAATACCTGGTTGCTTTTTTTTACAGACATCACTTTACTGCGCTGAATCAACCTTTGGTGCGGATCACTGCCATCCTATGCCACCTGTGACAGGGTCAGCCCCGGATGAAAGGAACAGATACTGTACGTTTTTAGTTTCTAGTAAAGAGATGATTCATTGTAAAGTTAACTCATATTTCTTGCTGGAACTGCTGTTTTTAGTGTGATGAATGATCACATAATCACATATTGTTAAGAAGTTGACAGCTCAGTTAGCTTCAGACTTTATAGAAGCAAAGATAAAGTACTTTAGAAGTAGATGTAGATTTTCCACAGCTTGTGTGTTTTGGGATATCTTCATAACAAATAAAATCTGGTTGACGCAGACGCTTTTACATATGTTCGATGCAGTGCACAGGTTTGCTTGTACACTAGTTTTTCATCCCTGGTTTTGGAAGAGTTGGTCGAGATGATTCTTTTGGATCTCAGTGACTGGCTTCAGTCTCGGGGTTTTAAAGTCTTTGCTGCTTTGGCCACCTGCTTTGTGGCAGACACTCACAATACATTCACCTTTGCACAGGTTCGAGTGTCTGGGTCGACACTATAGCACCAGCGGTGAGATCTGGGTTACACTGACAGGAAGAATAGAATGACTTGTTTCTGAAGCTTTTCGAAATGCCCTGGATTTGCTCCTCGCTGAGTTTAACCCATAGACTCACCTCACGCACACACACGCACGCGCACATATTCACACACGGGCACACACTACACTTTTAAAGAACCATGGACATCTACTGTTTAAAAGACAGTGTATTAACAAGATATACAGAAATCACATGGTATATTTGTAAATTAATATTATATAATGCAGTATAACATAAACACATTGCAGTAGTTTAAAACTGCAAAACGATTTTATTTCTAAGCGATATTAAGATTGAATACGGTCAGTACTATAGACAACATTACAAAGACATGTTTGTGCGATTTTGTGGCCTTCAGACATTCTGAAAGAATAAAGTCCTGTAAAATTATGTCTGAGAATAAAGTAACAATTAAAAACAATTACCTTACATTAGCTGGCAAGCATGTTTATAGCATATCTTTATTATTTTTATTATAACACAACCTATTCCAGTTTTGCTTAGACACAAAATCTTTTCATGTCACACAATTTTCAAACCTCTGTCCAAAACCACACAACAATTCTCCAATACCATAAGCTATTTCTCAGCCTTTGACTGTAATTGCATATAACACTTTTTCACAAACTAAACACAATTCTCTGCCTAAAACACACAAATCTAACAAGAAGTGACTTGCTTTCTTTTTCCAAACACAACCAATCAAAATGCTACATGTATTCATGCAGTCAAGCACACATACACACCCAATTGTGTTCTTTTTAGTATACTAAAGAATATACTTTAGTGTTCATATGTTTATGATATTGTTGTGTGCCACTGTATACAATAATATTATTAGGCCTATTATATATGTTCTGTTTTAAACTGCATTGCTTTTCACAATGCACTTGTTGCTCCTCTTAGAAAACCACTTTCATTAGAGAATAATTTATTGAAATGTAAATAAGCCATGAAAGACAAAACATTTTAGATTTAGAACAGTGTTTAGATGGTAGATCTTAATATAGTAAATTGTAAAAGTAATAAATAATTAAACTAAAATATAATATATAACATCGTGTGACATTATTTAAGCCATCAAGAAACATGCCAGATGAAAGACATTTCTAGGGGTTCTGCTGTGCAATTTTGGAAAATCTCTGTAATATTTTGTTCTAGATGTTTTTAGTTTTAGTATGGCTGTATTTCCATATTTTAAGTGATTTTCCTTCTGCGAGGCAAAAATCTTTAACCCAGTTGATTAGAAAAGTAATAGCACATCTCTCATCAACAAGCCCCATCATTTGATGAATCATTCCTGCCAATAATGCATAGTAAAAAACCAAAAACTTTGAGAAAGAGAGATAGAGAGAGAGAGAGAGAGAGAGAGAGAGAGAGAGAGAGAGAGAGAGAGAAAGAGAGAGAGAGAGAGAGAGAGAGAGAGAGAGAGAGAAAGAGAGAGAGACCGAAAGAGAGAGAGAGAGGGAGAGAGAGAGAGAGAGAGAGAGAGGAGAGAGACCGAAAGAGAGAGAGAGATAGAGAGAGAGAGAGAGAGAGACCGAGAGAGAGGGAGAGAGACCGAAGAGAGAGAGATAGATAGAGAGAGAGATAGAGAGAGACCGAAAGAGAGAGAGAGAGATAGAGAGAGTGAGGGAGAGAGAGACCGAAAGAGAGATAGAGAGAGAGGAGGGAGAGAGAGAGAGAGAGAGAGAGAGAGAGAGTGAGGGAGAGAGAGAGAGACCGAAAGAGAGAGAGAGAGATAGAGAGAGAGAGGGAGAGAGAAAGAGAGAGAGAGAGGGAGAGAGGGAGAGAGGGAGAGAGGGAGGAGGGAGAGAGAGAGAGAGAGAGAGAGAGAGAGAGAGAGAGAGAGGAGAGAGACGAATAGCAACAAACTTTTCAGAGAGGGGTTTAAGGGTTCCTCCAGGGCCAATTCTGAGATGGTTCAAATAAAAGGAAAATAAAAACATTTCACATTGTGTTTCGGCTCTCCAGTTACAACTCCGGTGGTTAATTGGGAAGCATCTATTAAACCTTTGGGACGTCTGACCTGGGAGAAGCCCGGAGGAGCCAGCTGATCTCAGGACAGTCACAGCTACAGGAAAGAATTCACTGTGTGTCCTAGTGCTTGACTGCAGTTGTCCGGTTCCCCTAGGCTTATTTTTCTGAAGGCCTAACTCTCTCTCAGTTATCACAGGCCCACCTGTGTCCAGTTCCAGCAGCAGAGGTATGTTCATCAGTCTAAAGAAACTTCCACGTTTCTTTTATTTTACAGGCTGACTTCAGAGACTGCTCGCCCTTTTCACCTTCTGCTGGAAGACTGAGAAAAAGGCTGCAAAATATAATTTTCGCCAAGTCCTTTGTGTGCCACAAACAACTTTTCAAAGCTTTCAAAAATGCATTTTCACTCATAATTTACTTTTTTGTACTCGTGGAGATTTTAAAATAGATTTCGCTTTTAGAACTTAAAAATAGAGATTATAGGCACAAAAGAAAAATAACTCAGAAAAAAGACAAGACTCAAGAGAGAAAGGGTCTTTTCGCTCCAAAAGAATGTTGAAAGTTTATAAATTTTCACATGTACTTTCTGTGTACAAAGATACTAAGGCGTCTTAAAACACTTCTTGACTGCACAAGAATAGATTCAGGATTCAGTATTCATCCTTTCTTTGATCAGAGACTTGTTGATCTGATTTTCGTTCATAAATGTAAATGTAAATTCATAAATTCATAGTTCATAAATGTAAATGTTTATTAAGTGTAGACAATATCATTTCCCAAATGTAAGTTTCATCCTGCCTTTTATAGTCACAGTGTGATATAACATACATTTTATATATATATACATATATATTTTTCATGGATTTCGATTTCATGATATGCTAGATGCAAACTTTTTTCTGATTAAAACTATTTGAGTTTAGTTTTAACCTCACTAGAATTAGAAAGTAAAGTTTTTTATAGATCAACTTCAAAAGATCCCCATGCTATTGTTTGGCCAAGAACCAGCAAGCATCTTATAGAGTGCATTAAGAAACTAATCATTGATGGATGATTGTATAATATATAATATATGTAATATATCCTTAATAATCCTAAATGTCTGTGTATATGTTTTAATAATGCTATAAGTTTGTTGCACAATATTAAACATAACGCAAGGACTATTTAACCATAAGTGTATGTAATATTTGTGTAATTTAAGAAATGATCCATGTTCTGTTATGTAGGGGTTGTTGTAGTAAGCAGTCGGCTATAGTGCAAATTGAAAAAAACTGAAATGGCCATAAATCTGGTTAATTAAAAAATAATTCTTGCAGGATTATCCTTTCAGGATTAATTTTTCTATTTGTGGCTGATGGTAACACACATTATAATGCCATGCAGTACCCTTTACATTGTTAATGACTTTTGTTTTTAATATTTTAATGTTAATTTTGTTGATTTTACTATTTAAGAATATATTATTTTATTTTCAGCGTAGTGCCTTAAACCTTTTTTCAGTGTTTTTTATAGGCAACATTTCTGATCGTGGCTTATTTCAAGTTATTCAAATATTATTTTGATCACTATATAAAGAAGTTGTGATTATTTTAGTTTTAGTGTTGCTATAATAACCTGACCAAGACCCCTAAAAGTGAAATGTTTTGGCTCATAACTTGGCTCATAACTCATAACTTCCCTTTTTTGTCCTATGGGAGACAATAGTGACAGTTTTGTAACAAGCTTTCACTAAAATATCTTAACTTTTGTTCAGGAATTCCCTCAAGTTGTACATTATAAAAGTGGCACAGAATACGTAGACACACGTGTGGCTCTTATCATGATAAAATGTCATTCTGAAGGTCACCTCCATAAATGGCTGGAAGTGAGTTACGGTTCAATCGCCCGCTATTACGTACAGATGCTGTGATGAAGGTACAGATGCTGTGATGAAGGGATCTCAGGGTCAGAATTTCTGTTTTTATTGGTAATTAACCGTGAAACACAACAAACATTTGTTTAATAGCCGTGCATGT
>CM065669.1:18380489-18418006 GCA_033220385.1 Triplophysa yarkandensis | reverse complement strand
CCTACAATGATCTCCAAATCTCTCCTTGTGCTTTACTCTTGCCACTTTATGGTTTGTCAGCTGTCTGGTAAGTGAAATGAGGATTTTTTAGTTTTTAATGACGAACATAAGCTGCACTACTTGTTGCTGTTTATAGAAAATGTTTTGTATGTGCTCAAATATAAAAGAAAAATAATTTTTTGCTTTTGAAATATGGATTATATTTGTATGAAGGAGCACTAAGATTGATCCTTTGTAAACATTTATTATTTGCATTCCTCATTGGTATTTATTCTGGCTGAATGTAAGATCTGTTATAATAAATGTGAGGTTGAAATAACATGATGTTTGTCACAATGTGACAAAACGTGGTTTGAAGATAAGTATTTCATTCAGATAATAAGATGTAAGAATAAATCATGCAGGACTGTTTCTAGTCGATAAATGATATTAATCGCAGAATATTAAAGCAGAATTAAGCTTTCTACCTAATGTATGTACATGATAGTTTTGTATTTATAAACTTGCATTTATAACATCCAACATTATTTTGCAAAAAACACATATAGTGCAAACACAAACCTTAATTCTGGAATCGATTAATCAAAAATCATTAACAACAGCCCTAAACATTTCATCACTTTGAATCATGTTCTCATAACTTAACCTTTTGGTGAGAACACAATAAATTATCATCTGCATTTAGATCCATTGAAAAAAGAGGAAAACGTTTCCATGTCAATATATTGATCGTTGATATGTCTTTCTTCCTGACTCAGGGGTAACATGCTCTGAAGCAGAGCACAAACTGTTCTCAGTGATCTTCTCCAGTTATAACCAGTACATCAGACCAGTGGAGAATGTGTCTGACCCAGTGGTAGTTCAGTTTGAAGTGTCCATGTCACAACTTGTCAAAGTGGTAAGTTCCTGTCAATGACAATTTTGACACCTGGCTGTAATTCTGTATGACGTCTGTTTAGCTTTTCATGGCCCTTACAACCCCAGAGATATGGGTATGATCCCAGGGATTGCATATACACAAAATCAGGTGTAGTAATATAATGCAACATGTGGCTATTTCCTGTATAAGACGGAGAGAGATGATTGCATTTCATCATATATGGTCACAGAAGAAAATGTATATAGATACTAGATGACTTAGTATTTTAAGGGTGAATAACTAGAACTTTGTTTAGAGTTATTTTGAGGAAATATTACTTACATTATTTAAAAGTGGTATGTTTGCTTGTGTGTGATTGTCTGTTCTGCCCTCTTTCTTTGAACATGCTTTTGTGCATGCACACCGTACCCTTAATGAATTTTCATGCTTCTATCAACCATCTCGCCACATGATGAGTCCAGGTCATCTTCAAAGAAATTGCATTCCACCATGCTGGAGCTTCAAAGACTCAATTCTGCTCTCTTTGAGCTCTGACTTAAGACATAAATGGATCTGTCAGTATGAATGAATCTGTAAACACGATTTGATGAGTATTTTCCGAATCATTTTAGGTCCAAATTTGCCAGAAAATTTTAAGCATTTAAATCCTGTGTTGTGATTTATAATTATGTAAATGAAATAATAGTTTTTGGCAAACATCTTAAAATATGAAGATAAGAGGTTTCAGAAGGACAGCACAGATATACTTTATATTGTATAGAGACTACAACTAAAATAAGAAGATGAAATGGTTTTATCACCTGTTTCCTGCATTGACTAAGTGTTTAAGTATAAAGTGAACAAGAAAATAATGTGGTTGGGAAGAATACTACATATACACAGCGTTTATCTCCTGGTTATATTTTACAATGGTTATATTTTTTACATAAACGTTTTTATACAAATTTTTTATAAATTAGTATACCACAAATACACTCGCATTCTGATAAAATGGCATAATAATTGTTTTCTTTGATTTACGATTGTAAAATCAAAACTGTTTTAGGAATATAATAATATCATTGTTTTAATATGGACTTTAGCTCCCTTGGTAGAAGTACTTATACAATGTGTAAAATAAATTTAGGGCTCGATTGTATCTTGATGAGTAATGTTTAGGCTAAATGCGTAAATATAACTTACATATGTGTAAAACTATGTTGCTAAATGCTTTTTTATCAACATATTCAGTAAAAACCTTTATCTCATTTAAATATTGAACCTGTTAATTCTCAAAATAAATAGCAAATACTTATATAAAATATAAAATTTTACTTTTTTTTACATTTTTATAAACCATTATGGTTTAACGACAATAATTCAAATGTACTGGTTAAAATGTGCGCAGAACTTTAACATATCAAACATATCAAACATATCAGAATTGTTTATCCAATCATTTCTTATTACTAAACTACAAATATTGTTCATCCCTGTAAACTCTTTACATGTTGCTTTACTACCACATGAACCTTAAGATCATATGTGTGCGTTATGGAGAGTCTTATGGCAATAGGTCTCAGGTGGTTTTTGGTATTATCAGATCATAGGACATCTGGGAAGAAATCACCCAATGCCTGGAGAACTCCTGCTTTGCCATCATGCTTTTTTTCATATTTATTTATTTTGTGAGTACCTGGCATTACCCCGCAGATGATATGTCTGTCCCATTCTCTGCGTCCCTTTTTCTGCAGGATGAAGTCAATCAGATTATGGAGACCAATCTTTGGCTGCGTCATGTAAGTTCATATATTACTCACATCAGATATGTTGTTCATTCTTTCAAATGAATGTTTATTTTGCACAAAAAAAGTATGATGACCATCACTGGATTTGTACCCTCAAGGGCTCAATTTTTTCACCAAGTTTTAAACTTTTTCAACAAACAAAAGTGACACTGTGGAATTCATTTCTAGTATTTAAAATTAAAATAATATGTAATCAATCTGTTGGTGTAGAAACGTTTACAAACATTTGGATTGTATTCGCAAAATACTTGAAATAACTCTAATAAAACATACAGGCTCAAAAAGTCATTCAGAATTGCTCATTTTTGAGCAAACAATCACTTTAAGGACTCAAATAAAATTAACATTATATTGTAATTGTTGCATGCTCATTCAGTTTATTCATGTTAAAATAACCAGGTAAAATATTTCAACATATCTGTGGAACAGATAACAGTCCAGAAATCTGTATCTATATTAATATCTTTTGAAATGTCCCTTAAAATGGCATTGGCTCCAAAAATACATTAATCAGAGTGTCCTGTTCTCGTCTCTGTCCTTTATCCTTCTGTCCTTTCTGCAATGACAGAGCTGCTTTTGATTTGTCAGTCTATGTACAATCATACTAACCAGACCTAACCTGAGAAACATAACAAACAGGCCCTTGGCTTATAGCCATGCCATTGAAACACACACGCTGCAACTTTGAACACCATATGTGATCCACTGTTAAAACTGATGCAGTACAAAATTCTAACCATACATGTCCTATAATGGCATTATAGCTAATAAAAACATCTTATCTGAATTGTAATATAAACTTTCATTAAATGTTTTAGGAATATGAAGGGAAATAAGAATACCCTAATGAAACAACCTATTTTTATTTCTTAAAAGATATGGAATGATTACAAGCTCCGGTGGGATCCCAAGGAATTTGGAGGTGTTGAGTTCATCCGTGTGCCCTCGCGCAAGATCTGGAAGCCAGACATAGTGCTGTATAACAAGTATGCTTCATTCACCAGTGTTAGTTTCTACGTCAGTTCATCATAATAAATCTTTCTTTCACCGCAGTGCAGTTGGAGATTTCCAGGTGGATGATAAAACCAAAGCTCTTCTACGTTTCAATGGAGATGTCACTTGGATCCCTCCAGCCATCTTCAAGAGCTCTTGCAAGATCGACGTGACATACTTCCCGTTCGACTACCAGAACTGCACCATGAAGTTCGGCTCGTGGACTTACGACAAGGCCAAAATCGACCTGGTGCTCATCGGTTCCACCATAAACCTAAAGGATTTCTGGGAAAGCGGAGAGTGGACGATTATCGATGCTCCGGGGTACAAGCATGATATCAAGTACAACTGTTGTGAAGAGATCTACACGGACATTACATACTCTCTCTACATCCGCCGTCTGCCTCTTTTCTACACCATTAACATGATCATTCCATGTCTGCTCATCTCCTTCCTGACCGTTCTGGTATTCTATCTTCCTTCTGACTGTGGTGAGAAGGTGACGTTGTGCATATCCGTGCTCCTCTCCCTCACCGTTTTCCTCTTGGTTATCACAGAGACCATTCCATCCACCTCTCTCGTCATCCCTTTGATCGGAGAGTACCTTCTTTTCACCATGATATTTGTCACTCTTTCAATAGTAATAACCGTCTTCGTGCTTAATGTGCATTACCGCACCCCTAAGACTCACACAATGCCACGTTGGGTGCGTCATTTCTTTCTTAGTCTGCTCCCTCGGGTCATGTTCATGACACGACCTGAGAAAGATCCAGAGGGACCTGAAGTTCCTCCAAGATCATGCGCTCTTCCCGCACAGGGCTCCATCACCCCACACGGACCAAAGCAGCACAGTCTGCCGGGCAGCTTCCAAAGCCGCCCTCATCTTCTCCTTTGCACAGAGCTCAATAACCTACAGGCCGATGCTTCCAAAACAATGGGAAGCAGAGGGGGAAGCAGTCCCTGCTCCAGCTCGGATTCTCTGGACGGAGGACTTTTGTGTATGTCGAGTCTCTCGCCTGAAGTCAGAGATGCCATCGAGAGCGTGAAGTACATCGCGGAAAACATGAAGTTGCAAAACGAGGCGAAAGAGGTGAGAAAGTCAGATGTTAAACATTTCAAAGATTTTTTGCTATGCATTAAAAACAAGATCAGACATTTTTAAGACACTCATGTGTTTCTACTCTTGGAAACTTTCATTCTGTTACCAACCGTAAACTAGTTGACTTCCAGTTTGCTCTTTAATTTTTTTGAACATCTTGTTCTTTCAATCCAAAGGTCCAAGATGACTGGAAGTACGTTGCCATGGTGATTGACAGGATCTTCCTTTGGGTCTTTGTCCTCGTGTGCATTCTGGGTACAGCTGGTCTTTTCCTGCAGCCCCTACTCATGGCCGAAGACATGTGATGCTTCGCAGACATGGACACGCAGCCTTATGGGATTTTTGTACATGACAAATTCATATGTACGGCGAAGCTGATTTACAATAAATCAGTTTAAAGGAATATCCTTGCGATGTGTGAGATTAACAATGGAGAAATTGTCATCTTCATTTTCTTTTGATCCACAAGATTTACAGGACATTTGGTCACACGTTTACTCTGACATCCTTTTAACAAATCTATTTTAATGGCTATCGGTGTTTGTGTGTTTGTAGCATTAAAATCCTTTCAGTCTTGATTGGAAAAAAATAGGTAATGTTTAGTAAAGATCTTATCAAAGTTTTTTAACAGACCAGCTCCATCTTGTGGGTGGTTTGTTTAAAAGCAAGACTGTCACATCTCTAAAACCGACCTTCTGTGTCAGAAACAAGAGTCCAATTTTGTGCCTCTTGGTCACTTGGAACTAATATGTAACATTACTTGCAGATTTGCACTTTTTAGGTAAAGTTGGTAGAAGAAATATTGTACATTTTGATCTTTTAAACACAAAAGTAGATATTTTAGAACATTTGGGAAATAAACAGCTATAGGTCACATTTGATTACCATTTGTTGACTACCCCAAAATTCTCAGTTGCTAAGATTTGTGAAAAAACTTTTTTTTGTGTTTTACATGAAAAAAAAAAAAAAGATCGCAAATGATTTGAACAATTTGAGGGTAAGGATTTCGTGAAAGACGTTTATGGCTGAGCTATCCCTTTAAGAGGCTGTAAATAAGACACTTTAAAACTTAAAACAAATAAACATCACCAATTGATAGTTATGTCTTTAATATGTTATTTTCCATGCCAGATTTCTGTTGCGCTATCGACCAAACCAACACATCATGATAGCACGTAGGCCAAGATGATTTGGGGTTTGGACAATCAGGGTGTATGAAGGTTACGGTCATTGAAAGGCTTTTTGTCAGTTATATTTTGAGGATATTTAACCCCACAGTAAGCAGTTAGTCATTTATAATTGTAAGTTGCACACTTAATGCAACAAATAAAATAAAACACCGTTTTCATCTTAGGTAACAACTTATGTCACGTATAAGCCCTTGAGGTGGAGGATCCAGCTTCATTCAGTCGAACTGAGTTCTTTAAAAGGTTGTACAAAGGATTTATTCTTACTAAACTGGATTGTTTCTTGGCAAGTCAAAATGTATGATATTATATTAACCAATTATTAGCTCTCACTGTTTTGCGCTCAGTTAATAGTGTGCCTTAACTTTTGTGTGCATTAAAGTACAAACAAAGAGTAAATGTCGACAGGATAATGTTCATAAAAGTTAAACGCTTTATTTTTTAGAACAAATTGTGTTGAAAGTAAGGTGTGTTTACTTAAGGACGACTTAATGTGTGACATTTTCACAGTGAGAATTTATGTGTTAACTTGTGAATGTTCAGTGGATTTGCCCCTAGCTTCTGAACCAACTGACAGTTTTTAATGAGCCCACTCGACAAGAACTGGTGGGTATCCTCAGGGCTTAGTTAGGGAACTTCAAATGTGTTCAGCAGTTTAACTAAACAAGTATAAGAAATTAAAGTCCGTTGGTATATGTCATCTGAAAATACAGTAGAATACAATATAAGTTTTGGCTAAAGTGCAACACAACCTAACACTGATCTGATGAACTGAATATTCAGTATTAGATAAAGTGTATTCAGATCCTGCTAGGGGTGATATATTCTATTTAGAAATGTTACATTTCCAGAAACAGAAAAAAGTCATTAAAATAGTCTAACCTTTAGTTCATGATAATTTATTTAGTAGCGCTTCATTTTACGTTTTTATATACACTACTTTGCCAAAAGTATTCGCTTACTCATCCAAATAATCCAAATCAAGGGTTCTAATCCCTCTCACTCTGAATGCTTCAGGATACCAAGACGTTTTGGACAATTCCATGCTCCCAACTATTTGGGAACAGTTTTGAGCTGACCCATTCCTCTTCCAACATGACATCACTGCAGAAAGTAAGGTCCATAAAGACATGGATGACAGAGTCTGGTGTGGATGAACTGGCCTGACCTCAACTCGATAGAACACCTTTGGAATTAATACGAAAGGATACTGAGACTCACACCAACATCAGTATGTGACCTCACAAATGTTTTTCTGGAAGAATGATAAAAATTCCCATAAACACGCTCTTAAACCTTGTGGACGGCCTTCCCAGAAGAGTTCAGGCTGTTATAAAAGTTAAAACATCATATTGAACCCTATGGATTAGGAATCGGATGTCAAGTAAGTTCATATGCAAATCAATGTAGGTGAGCAAATACTTTTGGAAGAAAGAGATCTCGGAAGGTGTTCCATGATATGTTAATGTACTAACGAGTTGTTAGGTGGGGCCTTAGTTGCAATATCCTAGATCCCACAGGTGCCCAATTGGAATAACATCTCAGGAATTTGGAGGCCAAACACCTTAAACTCATCTCAAACCATTCGTAAACTGTTTTAGCTTTGTGGCAGGCATGTTATCCTTTTGAAAGAGGCCCAGCTACCAGGGAGTATCGATTCCGTGAAAGTGTATTTGATCTGCACCAATGCTTAGGAAGGTGGTACGTGACGAAGTAAAATTCACATGATTGACAGGACACAAAGTTTTCCAGCAGAACAATCCTCCAAAGCTTCCTACTGCCTCTGCTGACTTTCCATGTGCTCCCCAAGTATGCCAGGCAAACGGCCATTCGCGGGAAAACATTTTTCACCAGACCAAGCCACCTGTTTCCCTTTCTCAGTGGTCCGGTTCTGATGCTCACACACGGGCCAACCTTCGCCATGACCCTGTTGCCGATGAACGTATGTTACCCCTTTGGATCCCTTTTGATAGATACTGACCAATGCAGACAATCCTGCTTCAACAAAACATCTTTGAGAACAAAATGTTCACTTTCTGCCAAACACATCCCAACCACAAACATGTGTCGGGATGAAGAATCAAAGTTATTAACTTCACCATTCAGTGGTCATAACGCCTGATCTGGGTTTATATATACTATTTATTGTATACACTGTAAATATATATACGATTGACCTCTTTAATTCTGAGATGAGTATAGGTTACAACCACTTGATCTTCAGTGTCTTTTACAAGGCTTTTTTATTTTCATTCCTGAGAAAGCTGCTGACTGAACAAACCCATTTGTATAATAACGCTGTTATATTATATATAGTGTATTTTACATTGGATTACTTTAAATGTAAATTGCTTAAATACTTTGAACAACGTTCGGTGCAAAGTCAGGTTATGGTTTTGGGCAAAACTGTTGGAATGCAAATGATTAGATTTGGTTCCTCATTGCCTTTAAATTTGGCTATGAGCTGCTAAGCAGAATCAAGTCCATTCCATCTTAAATTCCCTCGTGGGTTAAAGCAGCCTGGGGTCTGGACCAGTGCCACCCATTGCAAGTATAAATCCGAGATCACCCAACTGAAACCACCATTCGAAATCTAGGATCTACCCGTTCATCAGGACATTTCTTCAGTAATCGACAGCATGAGCTGTGTTGTGTTTCAGTCTGGTTTTGAGGCCACCAGCTTTGTAAGTGACCTCTGTTGTTGTGTTCTTGTTCTCTTTTATTTATATTTCTGTTACTTTTCTTTACAGTTGTTTGAAAATTGACTACATTTGTATGCATCATTGCATTATCTGATGTTTGGAAATAAGCAGATTCTTTTAATACCTTTAAATACGCAGAGTGTCCCGTATGTCAGTTCCATCGATGGAGGACTGAACGCTGGAAAAGCCATCTTGATTCAGGGAGCTATTCCGCCTGACTCTGATAGGTAAATACTTTTAGTTCAAGACTTCATACCGAAGAATAGTCTGTTTTTAATAAATAATCTTCTTCTTTAATGTCTCTTTTGTTGTTTTAGCTTTTCTATTAGTCTGAAGTGTGGGCAGTCTGATGGAGATGACGTCGCCCTTCAGATGAAGCCCGATTTCAGCCGCAACATCTTGGTCCTTAATAGCCTCCAAAAAGGCTCATGGGGAACAGAAGAGAAACTGAGCTCACCTTTAACAAAGGGAAGCAGTTTGGATTTGATTATTGCAGTGAATTCTGACAACTATCAGGTGTGTTTTGAGGATCCTATCCAGAGAATTATTTAAAACCTGAAATAATTTTGGACATTGAACCTGTGTGTATCTGGACAAATATCCTATGTAATATTTAATGTTTTATCATCTAAAGCTGTTTTTGAACGGAGGGGAAATTGGCCAGTTTAAGCATCGCATACCTCTGGAAAAAGTCACTGTTATTGATATTGGAGGACAGATTTTATTATCAAATGTGGTGTTCATTGGGGTGAGTCATCTTTCTTCACTCAAATACTGTATATTTCGACTTTGACAGCACAAACATATATATAAATTGATGCTCTTACTGCAATCAAGACATTTTGTTTCCTAACATTTCTTTATTCGTGCTGGTAAAGTCTATTCGTGCAACAAAAGCAATTGTCTTAGATACTACATGAATTAAATGCATTTAATTATATAGTTTACTTATTTTTCACAAGGGTGGCCCTATAAGTTTACAGTTTATTATAAGGAAAATTACCAAAAATGTTAAGGTCTAAAAACTTTTGAGGGTTAGGCAATCGGAAATTTTCATAAAAAACATGAATCCCTAATATAGGCACAATTCAGACTTCATAGCAATGTTCACACACGTTTAATAAAATATTCATTCATCACCTTAATTATGAATTGTCTACATTTACAGAGCTGGGCTGGCTCTAACATCATTGGCCAGGGTGAAATGATGTCCCAATCACAGGGAGGAATCATGACTTTTGAGGAACAATCGATGGAAATGAATCAAACCTGGTGTTTTGGAGGAGAAGCTGGTTCAACAACGCAGACAATAAATGTGATTGAATCCCAGACTTGGTGTCCAACTACACAGACGGAATTTGAATTTTCAATTCTCAACCCAGTACAAAACCCTGTGAGTAAAATTTGTTGGTTAAAGAGAGCACGAATTTAATTAATTTAATTACTTATTTAAAAAAATTATCTAAATGCATTTTTATTTTTTAAATATAAAAAAGTAAATATTTATACGCATTTTTTTAATGTACCGATTGCAGACACTTCCATATACAGGCCCGGTTTTGGAGGGGCTGACAGCAGATATGGCCGTGATGCTGCAGGGGTCTGTGGCTAGTGATGCTGAACGGTAAGCATTTGCAATATATACATATGTATAGAAGTTGCATTTTGCATTAAGTTAAATTTGCAACAACTTTGATCTATTCCAGGTTTGAAATCAATTTTAAGACAGGGCCGTCGGATAAGGATGACATTGCTTTCCACTTTAAGCCTCAAATGAAGGGGAAGGTGCTCATGAACAGTTTCAGAAATGGAGGATGGGGGACTGAGGAATGTGCCCCCATGAACCCCTTTAAAATAGGAGAGGCTTTTCAGATGTTTATTGTCGCCAAACCTGTGGGCTATGTGGTATGTGATGTATATCATAAAGCTAGAAGAGAAATAAGTTTGTCTTTACACTGACTATATCACGTTATTTCATTAGTTGTACATTAATGGAATGGAGTACTACACATTCAAGCACCGTATACCACTGGATAAAGTTTCCACATTGAATATTGTGGGAGATGTTAATGTGAACATCTTGGGCTTCATAGAAGTAAGAAAAAATTGTATCTGTTTTGGTAATATTACAGTCTTAATAAAACTGTTTCAGAATCTAGTGGGAATGTAGGTAAAAATACACACTCTCTTTAGAAATGGAGCCTTCCCTCACAATTCACAACAACCATCACCACTGAGACTATAGACTTGGGTCCTTCCATCATACAACAAGAGCTTTTACTTCCACTACAAAATCTTGTAAGTGACATGTCTTTCCATGTGAATCCTTAGAATAATGGTTCAAACAATTGCCAATGCATAGTGCATTAAATGTCATTCACCAAACCTGTGGTAAGGTTTCAGTTAACATAGGGCTAATGTTTCTCTGTTGTGCCAACTGCAGGCCCTTCCCTTTGTTGGCCCAATAACTGGAGGCCTGAGAACTGGCATGGCCTTTTTCCTGCAAGGAGTTTGTGGTACTAAAGGAGATCGGTAAGCAATGCTAGTAATCTTAAAAAAGAAAACATATAACTTGTTTGTGTTTATCCTCCAATATTTTATTTTCATTCATATGTTTTCCCATTGACTTCCATGTAGGTTTGAAATCAACTTCAAGACTGGACAGTCTGACAAGGATGACATCGCTTTCCACTTTAATCCCAAGTATAATGCCAATGTCCTCATGAATAGCTTCCGGAATGGTGGATGGGAGGAAAGTGAAGATTTTTTCCCTGACAACCCCTTCAAAAATGGAGAAGCTTTTGATTTAATAGTTGTTATTAAACCAGAAGGATATCAGGTAGGTGATTTGTGACAAATCTCATAAAAAGCCTCATTTTTACCTTTAAAGTCGCCTTTACACAAATTCCTTGCTTTTGATGGATTAGGTATTTATAAATGGCAAGGAGCAGTACCTTTTCAATCACCGTATACCAGTGGAAAAAGTGTCAGTGTTGAATATTGAAGGAGATGCTGTAGTGAACATTGGTGGATTCATTCAAGTAGGTCAAAAAATGTTGTGTACGATATCTTAATAAACCATATATCTTAATAAACTACATCTTTTCTATAATTAGACCTGGAGCACATCTTCTTTTGCAACAAAGGTCCAGAATAAAACCACCAGTTTGGACTTTTCACACTGGTCTCCTTCCACCATACAGTCAAAGCTCTTGAATCTGGTCCAGGATCCTGTGAGTAATATATTTATATGTATATATATATATATATATATATATATATATATATATATATATATATATATATATATATATATATATATATATATATATATATTTATTTAATTCTAAACAGTTTTGAAGAGACAATGCATGAAAGTGAATGTTAATGTGTTATTCCAAAAAATGTAAAAAGGGCATTATAATAATTAAAATATTAATATGCAACATTTCTGGTTAACTGATTATTGATGCCTTCTTTTTGTGTTGTATGCAGGCCCTTCCCTATGTGGGGCCAATTGCTGGGGGACTAAGAGCAGGACTTGCTTTATACTTGAAGGGAACTGTGGGTATAAAAGGTGACAGGTAAGAGATACTGCCATTCTATCTAGGGAATTATGGGAAATCAGTAAAATGTGAAGTGACGTTATTCAAGATGTGGCCAGGTATGGTGTCCCATACTTAGAAATTGTGATCTGCATTTAACCAATCCAAGTGTACACACGCAGTAAGTGAACACACACATACTGTGACAAACACACCCCGAGCAGTGGAAAGTCATGTTGGGGGGAAAAAGCCTTCCTTAAAGGACCCACCTCAGTTGTATATCTCAGCTGGTACAGTGTATTAAACCAGCAACCTTAGGATCATGAGTCCAACACTCGAACCACCAGGCCAGACTTCCCATCAATACATCAATTCATGTTAATCTTACTTTATATGTGGTATAGGATAAAATAACGTAATTGACTATGTCACGAAAATATAAAAGAACATGTGTAGGTTGAAGAATTTACTTGCCTTGTTTAAAATGATGTTGTTTGTTTTATTCAGATTATTTAATCTGCCACGATTTCCACACAGGTTTTTAATAAACTTCAGGACCGGACAGTCTGACAAAGATGACATCGCTTTTCACTTCAATCCCCAACACGACTCAGATGTTGTCATGAACGATTGCAGAGGTGGACAATGGGGAGCTGAGGAATTTGCCCCGGACAACCCCTTCAAACCGGGAGAAGCTTTTGAGATGTTTATTGTGATAAAACCTGAGGGATACCAGGTACTGTAAATGCTAAGTGAAACCAAATGCAAAAAAATAAATAAAACAAAGCTTGGTTGTCTTCACACAGCTCTTTGCTTTTCATTCATCAGTTGTATGTGAACGGCAGGGATTACTACCTATTTAAGCACCGCATACCACTGGACAAAGTATTAGCATTGAATATTGATGGAGATCTTGATGTTACACTAACTGGCTTCATACAAGTAAGTAAAAAAAACTTTCTGAGTGTGGGGAAAAATATAATTCTAAATGAAAAATTTCTGATTAGAACTGGAATCGATTGGGCTTTTTGCGCTGGGGCCTTTCCACCATACAGTCAGAGTTCTCACTTCCAGTGCAAAATCCTGTGAGTAACAGAACCTCAACTGTATCATCACATTGTACATTACCATGCAAGCACTTAAAAAAGCAGTTACACCTGAAATATATGTTTTATATAATAAAGCCAATGTCACAACACAATGTTAGAAAAGTCATTTCCTAACAAACAGTTTTATTTGATTAAATTCCAAACCTACCAAACAACTACTACTTCTTTAATGTTTCTACTGCAGTCTCTTCCCTATGTGAGGCCGATCCCCGATGGGCTCAAAGCAGGATTGGCATTGTACTTTCAGGGAGTTTCCGCCACGACAGGTGAAGAGTAAGCAAGAATTTTTTAGCTCTGCTCCTGCAATCATATCAACAGTGTATGTACTCCTTAAAGGCTCTCATGAAATAAGGTAGCCATCAATATGTGCTGAGCATTAAACCATTTGTCTCTCTGAAGTCATGAAGAATGAAAGAATTATTTTTTGCAATCAAAGAATAAAAAATTCCAACTGCAATTTGAATTCAGGTGCCTTAACCTGTCTCCACCTCCTTGCAGGTTTGAAATTAACTTCAAGACTGGACAGACTGACAAGGATGACATTGTTTTCCACTTCAATCCCCGATACAACTCGAATGTAGCCATGAACACTCGCAGAAATGGCACATGGGAGACTGAAGAGTCTGGTCCTGACAACCCCTTCAAAATTGGACAAGCGTTTCATGTGTTTATGGTCATTAAAACAGAAGGATATCAGGTATGTTATTGGTAAGATCAAATTCTCAAGATGCTCAAAACCTAGCTAGGAGTTATCTTCACACCATTGCTTTCTATTTATTCATCAGATGTATGTAAACGGCAGGGAGTACTACTTATTCAAGCACCGGATCCCATTGGAAAAAGTGTCTGCAATAACTATTGAAGGACATGTGACAATGAACCTATTTGCCTTCATACAAGTAAGTAACATGTTTTTGCCAGTTCTTATAATACTTAAACATGACTGATATTGTGTAAGTAGCCAATGGGAATAATGGGATGAATGTTGATCTTTGTGTTTGTGCTTAATTTCTGCCTCCTCATTAGAAGTGGAGCACATCTTTATTTGCTACACAACTAAAGAGCAGCTTGGTCCGCTGGTCGCCTTCTACAATACATTCTGAGCTCTCCCTTCCTGTCCAAACTCCTGTGAGTGAAAGATTGTTTCCTGTAACTTCTTAGTTTACTATGTAAAGGAAGTGTTTAGTACAAATGTGGTGGAAAGACCCGGTTTTAGCCAACGTTTAAAAATGTTTCTAATATGTCAAATATGTAATGCCTCAGAAAATACCAATTGCTCTATATCAATGAGTCTAAAACACAAAGCAAGGTCATGGTTAAGAGAAGTCTCATACCTTCCTATTGTGCTTATTTTAGGCCCTTCCTTACGTGGGTCCTATAACTGGAGGCCTGAAAGCAGGAATGGTCTTGTACTTGCAGGGAATTGTCGGTACTAAAGGACCCAGGTAAGTGATGTATTAACGTTTACATTTACAGTTATTCATTCGGCACACGCTTTCATCAAAATCGACGTCGAAGTATTTTTGCGGTGACCAAATATCACTGCACAGAAAATGAGGGTAAGGTGTCTTGCTCAAGGACCCTTCAGTCTGTGTCTGCTGGCACTGAGATTTAACTAAACTAATGTGAGAGAAAGTCATCAAAGAAAGACACTAACCACCAACACACAAGAAACATTAAAACATTTGTGATGGCAAGCGTTGTACTTAAAGTCTGTTGGAATGCATGATTGATCTAGAAGGAAGGAAAACATTTAACTTTATTTGCATTCAATTGCCATGACACATATCAACCCTACACACAGGTTTGATATCAACTTCAAGACTGGACAGACAGACAAGGATGACATCGCTTTTCACTTCAACCCCCGACTTAACTCGGATGTGGCCATGAACAATTGTGGAAGTGGAGGATGGGGCCCTGAAGAATTTGGCCCGGACAACCCCTTCAAACCAGGAGAAGCTTTTGAGATGTTCTTCGTCATCAAACCTGAAGGATACCAGGTACAGTACAGTACATGCCTTATGAAACCAAATGCAAAAGATCCCTCAATCAAAACTAAGATGTAGTTTTTACGTTGAGCCCCTGCTTTTGATCTACAAGGTACACGTGAATGGGAGGGAGTACTACCTGTTTAAGCATCGCGTACCGCTGGAAAAAGTGTCAGCTTTAAATATTCATGGAGATCTTGTCGTCAAACTTTTAGGCTACATACAAGTAAGTCCAATCTTCTAGAACGTTGCTCGTTTTTTATTCTGAATAATTGTTTCGTCATTCTATTAGAGCTTTGTGAAGAGTAAATGATACTCTAAACACAAGAATATTTCCCTCTAATTAGAACTGGAATCGATTGGGCTTTTTGCGCTGGGGCCTTTCCACCATACAGTCAGAGTTCTCACTTCCAGTGCAAAATCCTGTGAGTAACAGAACCTCAACTGTATCATCACATTGAACATTACCATGCAAGCACTTAAAAAAGCAGTTACACCTGAAATATATGTTTTATATAATAAAGCCAATGTCACAACACAATGTTAGTAAAGTCATTTCCTAACAAACAGTTTTATTTGATTAAATTCCAAACCTACCAAACAACTAATACTTCTTTAATGTTTCTACTGCAGTCTCTTCCCTATGTGAGGCCGATCCCCGATGGGCTCAAAGCAGGACTGGCATTGTACTTTCAGGGAGTTTCCGCCACGACAGGTGAAGAGTAAGCAAGAATTTTTTAGCTCTGCTCCTGCAATCATATCAACAGTGTATGTACTCCTTAAAGGCTCTCATGAAATAAGATAGCCATCAATATGTGCTGAGCATTAAACCATTTTTCTCTCTGAAGTCATGAAGAAAGAAAGAATTAATTTTTGCAATCAAAGAATAAAAAATTCCAACTGCAATTTGAATTCAGGTGCCTTAACCTGTCTCCACCTCCTTGCAGGTTTGAAATCAACTTCAAGACTGGACAGACTGACAAGGATGACATTGTTTTCCACTTCAATCCCCGATACAACTTGAATGTAGCCATGAACACTCGCAGAAATGGCACATGGGAAACTGAAGAGTCTGGTCCTGAAAACCCCTTCAAAATTGGACAAGCGTTTCATGTGTTTATGGTCATTAAACCAGAAGGATATCAGGTATGTGATTGGTATGATCAAATTCTGAAGATGCCCAAAACACAGCTAAGAAGCTATCTTCACACGTTTGCTTTCTATTTATTCAACAGATGTATATAAACGGCAGGGAGTACTACCTATTCAAGCACCGGATCCCATTGGAAAAAGTGTCTGCAATAACTATTGAAGGACATGTGACAATGAACCTGTTTGCCTTCATACAAGTTAGTAACATGTTTTTGCCAGTTCTTATAATACTTAAACATGACTGATATTGTGTAAGTAGCCAATGGGAATAATGGGATGAATGTTGATCTTTGTGTTTGTGCTTAATTTCTGCCTCCTCATTAGAAGTGGAGCACATCTTTATTTGCTACACAACTAAAGAGCAGCTTGGTCCGCTGGTCGCCTTCCACCATACATTCTGAGCTCTCCCTTCCTGTCCAAACTCCTGTGAGTGAAAGATGGTTTCCTGTAACTTCTTAGTTTACTATGTAAAGGAAGTGTTTAGTACAAATGTGGTGGAAAGACCCGGTTTTAGCCAACGTTTAAAAATGTTTCTAATATGTCAAATATGTAATGCCTCAGAAAATACCAATTGCTCTATATCAATGAGTCTAAAACACAAAGCAAGGTCATGGTTAAGAGAAGTCTCATACCTTCCTATTGTGCTTATTTTAGGCCCTTCCTTACGTGGGTCCTATAACTGGAGGCCTGAAAGCAGGAATGGCCTTGTACTTGCAGGGAATTGTTGGAACTAAAGGACCCAGGTAAGTGATGTATTAACGTTTACATTTACAGTTATTCATTCGGCAGACGCTTTTATCAAAATCGACTTCGAAGTATTTTTGCGGTGATCAAATATCACTGCACAGAAAATTAGGGTAAGGTGTCTTGCTCAAGGACCCTTCAGTCTGTGTCTGCTGGCACTGAGATTTAACTAAACTAATGTGAGAGAAAGTCATCAAAGAAAGACACTAACCACCAACACACAAGAAACATTAAAACATTTGTGATGGCAAGCGTTGTCCTTAAAGTCTGTTGGAATGCATGATTGATCTAGAAGGAAGGAAAACATTTAACTTTATTTGCATTCAATTGCCATGACACATCTCAACCCTACACACAGGTTTGATATCAACTTCAAGACTGGACAGACAGACAAGGATGACATCGCTTTTCACTTCAACCCCCGACTTAACTCGGATGTGGCCATGAACAATTGTGGAAGTGGAGGATGGGGCCCTGAAGAATTTGGCCCGGACAACCCCTTCAAACCAGGAGAAGCTTTTGAGATGTTCTTCGTCATCAAACCTGAAGGATACCAGGTACAGTACAGTACATGCCTTATGAAACCAAATGCAAAAGATCCCTCAATCAAAACTAAGATGTAGTTTTTACGTTGAGCCCTTGCTTTTGATCTACAAGGTACACGTGAATGGGAGGGAGTACTACCTGTTTAAGCATCGCGTACCGCTGGAAAAAGTGTCAGCTTTAAATATTCATGGAGATCTTGTCGTCAAACTTTTAGGCTACATACAAGTAAGTCCAATCTTTCAGAACGTTGCTCGTTTTTTATTCTGAATAATTGTTTCGTCATTCTATTAGAGCTTTGTGAAATGATATTCTAAACACAAGAATATTTCCCTCTAATTAGAACTGGAATCGATTGGGCTTTTTGCGCTGGGGCCTTTCCACCATACAGTCAGAGTTCTCACTTCCAGTGCAAAATCCTGTGAGTAACAGAACCTCAACTGTAACATCAGATTGTACATTACCATGCAAGCACTTAAAAAAACAGTTACACATGTCATATATGTTTTATATAATAAAGCCAATGCCACAACACAATGTTAGAAAAGTAATTTCCTAACAAACAGTTTTATTTGATTAAATTCCAAACCTACCAGACAACTAATACTTCTTTAATGTTTCTACTGCAGTCTCTTCCTTATTCGAGGCCGATCCCAGATGGGCTCAAAGCAGGACTGGCATTGTACTTTCAGGGAGTTTCTGCCACGACAGGTGAAGGGTAAGCAATCATTTTTGTAGCTCTGTTCCTGCAATCATATCAACAGTGTATGTACTCCTTAAAGGCTCTCATGAAATAAGGTAGCCATCAATATGTGCTGAGCATTAAACCATTGGTCTCTCTGAAGTCATGAAGAATGAAAGAATTATTTTTTGCAATCAAAGAATAAAAAATTCCAACTGCAATTTGAATCCAGGGGCCTTAACCTGCCTCCACCTCCTTGCAGGTTTGAAATCAACTTCAAGACTGGACAGACTGACAAGGATGACATTGTTTTCCACTTTAATCCCCGATACAACTCGAATGTAACCATGAACACTCGCAGAAATGGCACATGGGAAACTGAAGAGTCTGGTCCTGACAACCCCTTCAAAAGTGGACAAGTGTTTCATGTGTTTATGGTCATTAAACCAGAAGGATATCAGGTATGTGATTGGTAAGATCAAATTCTCAAGATGCCCAAAACACAGCTAAGAAGCTATCTTCACACGTTTGCTTTCTATTTATTCAACAGATGTATATAAACGGCAGGGAGTACTACCTATTCAAGCACCGGATCCCATTGGAAAAAGTGTCTGCAATAACTATTGAAGGACATGTGACAATGAACCTGTTTGCCTTCATACAAGTTAGTAACATGTTTTTGCCAGTTCTTATAATACTTAAACATGACTGATATTGTGTAAGTAGCCAATGGGAATAATGGGATGAATGTTGATCTTTGTGTTTGTGCTTAATTTCTGCCTCCTCATTAGAAGTGGAGCACATCTTTATTTGCTACACAACTAAAGAGCAGCTTGGTCCGCTGGTCGCCTTCCACCATACATTCTGAGCTCTCCCTTCCTGTCCAAACTCCTGTGAGTGAAAGATGGTTTCCTGTAACTTCTTAGTTTACTATGTAAAGGAAGCGTTTAGTACAAATGTGGTGGAAAGACCCGGTTTTAGCCAACGTTTAAAAATGTTTCTAATATGTCAAATATGTAATGCCTCAGAAAATACCAATTGCTCTATATCAATGAGTCTAAAACACAAAGCAAGGTCATGGTTAAGAGAAGTCTCATACCTTCCTATTGTGCTTATTTTAGGCCCTTCCTTACGTGGGTCCTATAACTGGAGGCCTGAAAGCAGGAATGGCCTTGTACTTGCAGGGAATTGTTGGAACTAAAGGACCCAGGTAAGTGATGTATTAACGTTTACATTTACAGTTATTCATTCGGCAGACGCTTTTATCAAAATCGACTTCGAAGTATTTTTGCGGTGATCAAATATCACTGCACAGAAAATTAGGGTAAGGTGTCTTGCTCAAGGACCCTTCAGTCTGTGTCTGCTGGCACTGAGATTTAACTAAACTAATGTGAGAGAAAGTCATCAAAGAAAGACACTAACCACCAACACACAAGAAACATTAAAACATTTGTGATGGCAAGCGTTGTCCTTAAAGTCTGTTGGAATGCATGATTGATCTAGAAGGAAGGAAAACATTTAACTTTATTTGCATTCAATTGCCATGACACATCTCAACCCTACACACAGGTTTGATATCAACTTCAAGACTGGACAGACAGACAAGGATGACATCGCTTTTCACTTCAACCCCCGACTTAACTCGGATGTGGCCATGAACAATTGTGGAAGTGGAGGATGGGGCCCTGAAGAATTTGGCCCGGACAACCCCTTCAAACCAGGAGAAGCTTTTGAGATGTTCTTCGTCATCAAACCTGAAGGATACCAGGTACAGTACAGTACATGCCTTATGAAACCAAATGCAAAAGATCCCTCAATCAAAACTAAGATGTAGTTTTTACGTTGAGCCCTTGCTTTTGATCTACAAGGTACACGTGAATGGGAGGGAGTACTACCTGTTTAAGCATCGCGTACCGCTGGAAAAAGTGTCAGCTTTAAATATTCATGGAGATCTTGTCGTCAAACTTTTAGGCTACATACAAGTAAGTCCAATCTTTCAGAACGTTGCTCGTTTTTTATTCTGAATAATTGTTTCGTCATTCTATTAGAGCTTTGTGAAATGATATTCTAAACACAAGAATATTTCCCTCTAATTAGAACTGGAATCGATTGGGCTTTTTGCGCTGGGGCCTTTCCACCATACAGTCAGAGTTTTCACTTCCAGTGCAAAATCCTGTGAGTATCAGAACCTCAACTGTATCATCAGATTGTACATTACCATGCAAGCACTTAAAAAAGCAGTTACACATGTCACATATGTTTTATATAATAAAGCCAATGCCACAACACAATGTTAGAAAAGTAATTTCCTAACAAACAGTTTTATTTGATTAAATTCCAAACCTACCAGACAACTAATACTTATTTAATGTTTCTACTGCAGTCTCTTCCCTATGTGAGGCCGATCCCAGATGGGCTCAAAGCAGGACTGGCATTGTACTTTCAGGGAGTTTCTGCCACGACAGGTGAAGGGTAAGCAATCATTTTTGTAGCTCTGTTCCTGCAATCATATCAACAGTGTATGTACTCCTTAAAGGCTCTCATGAAATAAGGTAGCCATCAGTATGTGCTGAGCATTAAACCATTTGTCTCTCTGAAGTCATGAAGAATGAAAGAATTATTTTTTGCAATCAAAGAATAAAAAATTCCAACTGCAATTTGAATCCAGGGGCCTTAACCTGCCTCCACCTCCTTGCAGGTTTGAAATCAACTTCAAGACTGGACAGACCGACAAGGATGACATTGTTTTCCACTTTAATCCCCGATACAACTCGAATGTAACCATGAACACTCGCAGAAATGGCACATGGGAAACTGAAGAGTCTGGTCCTGACAACCCCTTCAAAATTGGACAAGTGTTTCATGTGTTTATGGTCATTAAACCAGAAGGATATCAGGTATGTGATTGGTAAGATCAAATTCTCAAGAGGCCCAAAACACAGCTAAGAAGTTATCTTCACACGTTTGCTTTCTATTTATTCAACAGATGTATATAAACGGCAGGGAGTACTACCTATTCAAGCACCGGATCCCATTGGAAAAAGTGTCTGCAATAACTATTGAAGGACATGTGACAATGAACCTGTTTGCCTTCATACAAGTTAGTAACATGTTTTTGCCAGTTCTTATAATACTTAAACATGACTGATATTGTGTAAGTAGCCAATGGGAATAATGGGATGAATGTTGATCTTTGTGTTTGTGCTGAATTTCTGCCTCCTCATTAGAAGTGGAGCACATCTTTATTTGCTACACAACTAAAGAGCAGCTTGGTCCGCTGGTCGCCTTCCACCATACATTCTGAGCTCTCCCTTCCTGTCCAAACTCCTGTGAGTGAAAGATCGTTTCCTGTAACTTCTTAGTTTACTATGTAAAGGAAGTGTTTAGTACAAATGTGGTGGAAAGACCCGGTTTTAGCCAACGTTTAAAAATGTTTCGAATATGTCAAATATATAATGCCTCAGAAAATACCAATTGCTCTATATCAATGAGTCTAAAACACAAAGCAAGGTCATGGTTAAGAGAAGTCTCATACCTTCCTATTGTGCTTATTTTAGGCCCTTCCTTACGTGGGTCCTATAACTGGAGGCCTGAAAGCAGGAATGGCCTTGTACTTGCAGGGAATTGTTGGAACTAAAGGACCCAGGTAAGTGATGTATTAACGTTTACATTTACAGTTATTCATTCGACAGACGCTTTTATCAAAATCGACTTCGAAGTATTTTTGCGGTGACCAAATATCACTGCACAGAAAATGAGGGTAAGGTGTCTTGCTCAAGGACCCCTCAGTGTGTGTCTGCTGGCACTGAGATTTAACTAAACTAATGTGAGAGAAAGTCATCAAAGAAAGACACTAACCACCAACACACAAGAAACATTAAAACATTTGTGATGGCAAGCGTTGTACTTAAAGTCTGTTGGAATGCATGATTGATCTAGAAGGAAGGAAAACATTTAACTTTATTTGCATTCAATTGCCATGACACATATCAACCCTACACACAGGTTTGATATCAACTTCAAGACTGGACAGACAGACAAGGATGACATCGCTTTTCACTTCAACCCCCGACTTAACTCGGATGTGGCCATGAACAATTGTGGAAGTGGAGGATGGGGCCCTGAAGAATTTGGCCCGGACAACCCCTTCAAACCAGGAGAAGCTTTTGAGATGTTCTTCGTCATCAAACCTGAAGGATACCAGGTACAGTACAGTACATGCCTTATGACACCAAATGCAAAAGATCCCTCAATCAAAACTAAGATGTAGTTTTTACATTGAGCCCTTGCTTTTGATCTACAAGGTACACGTGAATGGGAGGGAGTACTACCTGTTTAAGCATCGCGTACCGCTGGAAAAAGTGTCAGCTTTAAATATTCATGGAGATCTTGTCGTCAAACTTTTAGGCTACATACAAGTAAGTCCAATCTTTTAGAACGTTGCTCGTTTTTTATTCTGAATAATTGTTTCGTCATTCTATTAGAGCTTTGTGAAGAGTAAATGATATTCTAAACACAAGAATATTTCCCTCTAATTAGAACTGGAATCGATTGGGCTTTTTGCGCTGGGGCCTTTCCACCATACAGTCAGAGTTCTCACTTCCAGTGCAAAATCCTGTGAGTAACAGAACCTCAACTGTAACATCAGATTGTACATTACCATGCAAGCACTTAAAAAAACAGTTACACATGTCATATATGTTTTATATAATAAAGCCAATGCCACAACACAATGTTAGAAAAGTAATTTCCTAACAAACAGTTTTATTTGATTAAATTCCAAACCTACCAGACAACTAATACTTCTTTAATGTTTCTACTGCAGTCTCTTCCTTATTCGAGGCCGATCCCAGATGGGCTCAAAGCAGGACTGGCATTGTACTTTCAGGGAGTTTCTGCCACGACAGGTGAAGGGTAAGCAATCATTTTTGTAGCTCTGTTCCTGCAATCATATCAACAGTGTATGTACTCCTTAAAGGCTCTCATGAAATAAGGTAGCCATCAATATGTGCTGAGCATTAAACCATTGGTCTCTCTGAAGTCATGAAGAATGAAAGAATTATTTTTTGCAATCAAAGAATAAAAAATTCCAACTGCAATTTGAATCCAGGGGCCTTAACCTGCCTCCACCTCCTTGCAGGTTTGAAATCAACTTCAAGACTGGACAGACTGACAAGGATGACATTGTTTTCCACTTTAATCCCCGATACAACTCGAATGTAACCATGAACACTCGCAGAAATGGCACATGGGAAACTGAAGAGTCTGGTCCTGACAACCCCTTCAAAAGTGGACAAGTGTTTCATGTGTTTATGGTCATTAAACCAGAAGGATATCAGGTATGTGATTGGTAAGATCAAATTCTCAAGATGCCCAAAACACAGCTAAGAAGTTATCTTCACACGTTTGCTTTCTATTTATTCAACAGATGTATATAAACGGCAGGGAGTACTACCTATTCAAGCACCGGATCCCATTGGAAAAAGTGTCTGCAATAACTGTTGAAGGACATGTGACAATGAACCTGTTTGCCTTCATACAAGTTAGTAACATGTTTTTGCCAGTTCTTATAATACTTAAGCATGACTGATATTGTGGAAGTAGCCAATGGGAATAATGGGATGAATGTTGATCTTTGTGTTTGTGCTTAATTTCTGCCTCCTCATTAGAAGTGGAGCACATCTTTATTTGCTACACAACTAAAGAGCAGCTTGGTCCGCTGGTCGCCTTCCACCATACATTCTGAGCTCTCCCTTCCTGTCCAAACTCCTGTGAGTGAAAGATGGTTTCCTGTAACTTCTTAGTTTACTATGTAAAGGAAGTGTTTAGTACAAATGTGGTGGAAAGACCCGGTTTTAGCCAACGTTTAAAAATGTTTCTAATATGTCAAATATGTAATGCCTCAGAAAATACCAATTGCTCTATATCAATGAGTCTAAAACACAAAGCAAGGTCATGGTTAAGAGAAGTCTCATACCTTCCTATTGTGCTTATTTTAGGCCCTTCCTTACGTGGGTCCTATAACTGGAGGCCTGAAAGCAGGAATGGCCTTGTACTTGCAGGGAATTGTTGGAACTAAAGGACCCAGGTAAGTGATGTATTAACGTTTACATTTACAGTTATTCATTCGGCAGACGCTTTTATCAAAATCGACTTCGAAGTATTTTTGCGGTGATCAAATATCACTGCACAGAAAATTAGGGTAAGGTGTCTTGCTCAAGGACCCTTCAGTCTGTGTCTGCTGGCACTGAGATTTAACTAAACTAATGTGAGAGAAAGTCATCAAAGAAAGACACTAACCACCAACACACAAGAAACATTAAAACATTTGTGATGGCAAGCGTTGTCCTTAAAGTCTGTTGGAATGCATGATTGATCTAGAAGGAAGGAAAACATTTAACTTTATTTGCATTCAATTGCCATGACACATCTCAACCCTACACACAGGTTTGATATCAACTTCAAGACTGGACAGACAGACAAGGATGACATCGCTTTTCACTTCAACCCCCGACTTAACTCGGATGTGGCCATGAACAATTGTGGAAGTGGAGGATGGGGCCCTGAAGAATTTGGCCCGGACAACCCCTTCAAACCAGGAGAAGCTTTTGAGATGTTCTTCGTCATCAAACCTGAAGGATACCAGGTACAGTACAGTACATGCCTTATGAAACCAAATGCAAAAGATCCCTCAATCAAAACTAAGATGTAGTTTTTACGTTGAGCCCTTGCTTTTGATCTACAAGGTACACGTGAATGGGAGGGAGTACTACCTGTTTAAGCATCGCGTACCGCTGGAAAAAGTGTCAGCTTTAAATATTCATGGAGATCTTGTCGTCAAACTTTTAGGCTACATACAAGTAAGTCCAATCTTTCAGAACGTTGCTCGTTTTTTATTCTGAATAATTGTTTCGTCATTCTATTAGAGCTTTGTGAAATGATATTCTAAACACAAGAATATTTCCCTCTAATTAGAACTGGAATCGATTGGGCTTTTTGCGCTGGGGCCTTTCCACCATACAGTCAGAGTTTTCACTTCCAGTGCAAAATCCTGTGAGTAACAGAACCTCAACTGTATCATCAGATTGTACATTACCATGCAAGCACTTAAAAAAGCAGTTACACATGTCACATATGTTTTATATAATAAAGCCAATGCCACAACACAATGTTAGAAAAGTAATTTCCTAACAAACAGTTTTATTTGATTAAATTCCAAACCTACCAGACAACTAATACTTCTTTAATGTTTCTACTGCAGTCTCTTCCCTATGTGAGGCCGATCCCAGATGGGCTCAAAGCAGGACTGGCATTGTACTTTCAGGGAGTTTCTGCCACGACAGGTGAAGGGTAAGCAATCATTTTTGTAGCTCTGCTCCTGCAATCATATCAACAGTGTATGTACTCCTTAAAGGCTCTCATGAAATAAGGTAGCCATCAATATGTGCTGAGCATTAAACCATTTGTCTCTCTGAAGTCTTGAAGAATGAAATAATTATTTTTTGCAATCAAAGAATAAAAAATTCCAACTGCAATTTGAATCCAGGGGCCTTAACCTGCCTCCACCTCCTTGCAGGTTTGAAATCAACTTCAAGACTGGACAGACTGACAAGGATGACATTGTTTTCCACTTTAATCCCCGATACAACTCGAATGTAACCATGAACACTCGCAGAAATGGCACATGGGAAACTGAAGAGTCTGGTCCTGACAACCCCTTCAAAAGTGGACAAGTGTTTCATGTGTTTATGGTCATTAAACCAGAAGGATATCAGGTATGTGATTGGTAAGATCAAATTCTCAAGATGCCCAAAACACAGCTAAGAAGTTATCTTCACACGTTTGCTTTCTATTTATTCAACAGATGTATATAAACGGCAGGGAGTACTACCTATTCAAGCACCGGATCCCATTGGAAAAAGTGTCTGCAATAACTATTGAAGGACATGTGACAATGAACCTGTTTGCCTTCATACAAGTTAGTAACATGTTTTTGCCAGTTCTTATAATACTTAAACATGACTGATATTGTGTAAGTAGCCAATAGGAATAATGGGATGAATGTTGATCTTTGTGTTTGTGCTGAATTTCTGCCTCCTCATTAGAAGTGGAGCACATCTTTATTTGCTACACAACTAAAGAGCAGCTTGGTCCGCTGGTCGCCTTCCACCATACATTCTGAGCTCTCCCTTCCTGTCCAAACTCCTGTGAGTGAAAGATGGTTTCCTGTAACTTCTTAGTTTACTATGTAAAGGAAGTGTTTAGTACAAATGTGGTGGAAAGACCTGGTTTTAGCCAACGTTTAAAAATGTTTCTAATATGTCAAATATGTAATGCCTCAGAAAATACCAATTGCTCTATATCAATGAGTCTAAAACACAAAGCAAGGTCATGGTTAAGAGAAGTCTCATACCTTCCTATTGTGCTTATTTTAGGCCCTTCCTTACGTGGGTCCTATAACTGGAGGCCTGAAAGCAGGAATGGCCTTGTACTTGCAGGGAATTGTTGGAACTAAAGGACCCAGGTAAGTGATGTATTAACGTTTACATTTACAGTTATTCATTCGACAGACGCTTTTATCAAAATCGACTTCGAAGTATTTTTGCGGTGACCAAATATCACTGCACAGAAAATGAGGGTAAGGTGTCTTGCTCAAGGACCCCTCAGTGTGTGTCTGCTGGCACTGAGATTTAACTAAACTAATGTGAGAGAAAGTCATCAAAGAAAGAGACTAACCACCAACACACAAGAAACATTAAAACATTTGTGATGGCAAGCGTTGTACTTAAAGTCTGTTGGAATGCATGATTGATCTAGAAGGAAGGAAAACATTTAACTTTATTTGCATTCAATTGCCATGACACATATCAACCCTACACACAGGTTTGATATCAACTTCAAGACTGGACAGACAGACAAGGATGACATCGCTTTTCACTTCAACCCCCGACTTAACTCGGATGTGGCCATGAACAATTGTGGAAGTGGAGGATGGGGCCCTGAAGAATTTGGCCCGGACAACCCCTTCAAACCAGGAGAAGCTTTTGAGATGTTCTTCGTCATCAAACCTGAAGGATACCAGGTACAGTAGAGTACATGCCTTATGAAACCAAATGCAAAAGATCCCTCAATCAAAACTAAGATGTAGATTTTACATTGAGCCCTTGCTTTTGATCTACAAGGTACACGTGAATGGGAGGGAGTACTACCTGTTTAAGCATCGCGTACCGCTGGAAAAAGTGTCAGCTTTAAATATTCATGGAGATCTTGTCGTCAAACTTTTAGGCTACATACAAGTAAGTCCAATCTTTTACAACGTTGCTCGTTTTTTATTCTGAATAATTGTTTCTTCATTCTATTAGAGCTTTGTGAAGAGTAAATGATATTCTAAACACAAGAATATTTCCCTCTAATTAGAACTGGAATCGATTGGGCTTTTTGCGCTGGGGCCTTTCCACCATACAGTCAGAGTTCTCACTTCCAGTGCAAAATCCTGTGAGTAACAGAACCTCAACTGTATCATCACATTGTACATTACCATGCAAGCACTTAAAAAAGCAGTTACACATGTCATATATGTTTTATATAATAAAGCCAATGCCACAACACAATGTTAGAAAAGTAATTTCCTAACAAACAGTTTTATTTGATTTAATTCCAAACCTACCAGACAACTAATACTTCTTTAATGTTTCTACTGCAGTCTCTTCCCTATGTGAGGCAGATCCCAGATGGGCTCAAAGCAGGACTGGCATTGTACTTTCAGGGAGTTTCTGCCACGACAGGTGAAGGGTAAGCAATCATTTTTGTAACTGTTCCTGCAATCATATCACCAGTGTATGTACTCCTTAAAGGCTCTCATGAAATAAGGTAGCCATCAATATGTGCTGAGCATTAAACCATTGGTCTCTCTGAAGTCATGAAGAATGAAAGAATTATTTTTTGCAATCAAAGAATAAAAAATTCCAACTGCAATTTGAATCCAGGGGCCTTAACCTGCCTCCACCTCCTTGCAGGTTTGAAATCAACTTCAAGACTGGACAGACTGACAAGGATGACATTGCTTTCCACTTTAATCCCCGATACAACTCGAATGCAACCATGAACACTCGCAGAAATGGCACATGGGAAACTGAAGAGTCTGGTCCTGACAACCCCTTCAAAATTGGACAAGTGTTTCATGTGTTTATGGTCATTAAACCAGAAGGATATCAGGTATGTGATTGGTAAGATCAAATTCTCAAGATGCCCAAAACACAGCTAAGAAGTAATCTTCACACGTTTGGTTTCTATTTATTCAACAGATGTATATAAACGGCAGGGAGTACTACCTATTCAAGCACCGAATCCCATTGGAAAAAGTGTCTGCAATAACTATTGAAGGACATGTGACAATGAACCTATTTGCCTTCATACAAGTTAGTAACATGTTTTTGCCAGTTCTTATAATACTTAAACATGACTGATATTGTGTAAGTAGCCAATGGGAATAATGGGATGAATGTTGATCTTTGTGTTTGTGCTGAATTTCTGCCTCCTCATTAGAAGTGGAGCACATCTTTATTTGCTACACAACTAAAGAGCAGCTTGGTCCGCTGGTCGCCTTCCACCATACATTCTGAGCTCTCCCTTCCTGTCCAAACTCCTGTGAGTGAAAGATTGTTTCCTGTAACTTCTTAGTTTACTATGTTAAGGAAGTGTTTAGTACAAATGTGGTGGAAAGACCCGGTTTTAGCCAAGGTTTAAAAATGTTTCTAATATTTCAAAAATGTAATGCCTCAGAAAATACCAATTGCTCTATATCAATGAGTCTAAAACACAAAGCAAGGTCAAGGTTAAGAGAAGTCTCATACCTTCCTATTGTGCTTATTTTAGGCCCTTCCTTACGTGGGTCCTATAACTGGAGGCCTGAAAGCAGGAATGGCCTTGTACTTGCAGGGAATTGTTGGTACTAAAGGACCCAGGTAAGTGATGTATTAACGTTTACATTTACAGTTATTCATTCGGCAGACGCTTTAATCAAAATCGACTTCGAAGTATTTTTGCGGTGACCAAATATCACTGCACAGAAAATGAGGGTAAGGTGTCTTGCTCAAGGACCCTTCAGTCTGTGTCTGCTGGCACTGAGATTTAACTAAACTAATGTGAGAGAAAGTCATCAAAGAAAGACACTAACAACCAACACATAAGAAACATTTAACCATTTGTGATGGCAAGCGTTGTACTTAAAGTCTGTTGGAATGCATGATTGATCTAGAAGGAAGGAAAACATTTAACTTTATTTGCATTCAATTGCCATGACACATCTCAACCATACACACAGGTTTGAAATCAACTTCAAGACTGGACAGACAGACAAGGATGACATCGCTTTTCACTTCAACCCCCGACTTAACTCGGATGTGGCCATGAACAATTGTGGAAGTGGAGGATGGGGCCCTGAAGAATTTGGCCCGGACAACCCCTTCAAACCAGGAGAAGCTTTTGAGATGTTCTTCGTCATCAAACCTGAAGGATACCAGGTACAGTACAGTACATGCCTTATGAAACCAAATGCAAAAGATCCCTCAATCAAAACTAAGATGTAGTTTTTACATTGAGCCCTTGCTTTTGATCTACAAGGTACACGTGAATGGGAGGGAGTACTACCTGTTTAAGCATCGCGTACCGCTGGAGAAAGTGTCAGCTTTAAATATTCATGGAGATCTTGTCGTCAAACTTTTAGGCTACATACAAGTAAGTCCAATCTTTTAGAACGTTGCTCGTTTTTTATTCTGAATAATTGTTTCGTCATTCTATTAGAGCTTTGTGAAGAGTAAATGATATTCTAAACACAAGAATATTTCCCTATAATTAGAACTGGAATCGATTGGGCTTTTTGCGCTGGGGCCTTTCCACCATACAGTCAGAGTTCTCACTTCCAGTGCAAAATCCTGTGAGTAACAGAACCTCAACTGTATCATCACATTGTACATTACCATGCAAGCACTTAAAAAAGCAGTTACACCTGAAATTTATGTTTTATATAATAAAGCAAATGTCACAACACAATGTTAGAAAATAATTTCCTAACAAACAGTTTTATTTGATTAAATTCCAAACCTACCAGACAACTAATACTTCTTTAATGTTTCTACTGCAGTCTCTTCCTTATTCGAGGCCGATCCCAGATGGGCTCAAAGCAGGACTGGCATTGTACTTTCAGGGAGTTTCTGCCACGACAGGTCAAGGGTAAGCAATCATTTTTGTAGCTCTGTTCCTGCAATCATATAAACAGTGTATGAACTCCTTAAAGGCTCTCATGAAATAAGGTAGCCATCAATATGTGCTGAGCATTAAACCATTTGTCTCTCTGAATTCATGAAGAATGAAAGAATTATTTTTTGCAAAAAAAGAATAAAAAATACCAACTGCAATTTGAATTCAGGTGCCTTAACCTGTCTCCACCTCCTTGCAGGTTTGCTATAAACTTCAAGACTGGACAGACTGACAAGGATGACATTGTTTTCCACTTCAATCCACGATACAACTCGAATGTAGCCATGAACACTTGCAGAAATGGCGCATGGGAGACTGAAGAGTCTGGTCCTGACAACCCCTTCAAAATTGGACAAGCGTTTCATGTGTTTATGGTCATTAAACCAGAAGGATATCAGGTATGTGATTGGTAAGATCAAATTCTCAAGATGCCCAAAACACAGCTAAGAAGTTATCTTCACACGTTTGCTTTCTATTTATTCAACAGATGTATATAAACGGCAGGGAGTACTACCTATTCAAGCACCGGATCCCATTGGAAAAAGTGTCTGCAATAACTATTGAAGGACATGTGACAATGAACCTATTTGCCTTCATACAAGTTAGTAACATGTTTTTGCCAGTTCTTATAATACTTAAACATGACTGATATTGTGTAAGTAGCAATGGGAATAATGGGATGAATGTTGATCTTTGTGTTTGTGCTGAATTTCTGCCTCCTCATTAGAAGTGGAGCACATCTTTATTTGCTACACAACTAAAGAGCAGCTTGGTTCGCTGGTCGCCATCCACCATACATTCTGAGCTCTCCCTTCCTGTCCAAACTCCTGTGAGTGAAAGATTGTTTCCTGTAACTTCTTGGTTTACTATGTAAAGGAAGTGTTTAGTACAAATGTGGTGGAAAGACCCGGTTTTAGTCAAGGTTTAAAAATGTTTCTAATATGTCAAAAATGTAATGCCTCAGAAAATACCAATTGCTCTATATCAATGAGTCTAAAACACAAAGCAAGGTCAAGGTTAAGAGAAGTCTCATACCTTCCTATTGTGCTTATTTTAGGCCCTTCCTTACGTGGGTCCTATAACTGGAGGCCTGAAAGCAGGAATGGCCTTGTACTTGCAGGGAATTGTTGGTACTAAAGGACCCAGGTAAGTGATGTATTAACGTTTACATTTACAGTTATTCATTCGGCAGACGCTTTAATCAAAATCGACTTCGAAGTATTTTTGCGGTGACCAAATATCACTGCACAGAAAATGAGGGTAAGGTGTCTTGCTCAAGGACCCTTCAGTCTGTGTCTGCTGGCACTGAGATTTAACTAAACTAATGTGAGAGAAAGTCATCAAAGAAAGACACTAACCACCAACACACAAGAAACATTAAACCATTTGTGATGGCAAGCGTTGTACTTAAAGTCTGTTGGAATGCATGATTGATCTAGAAGGAAGGAAAACATTTAACTTTATTTGCATTCAATTGCCATGACACATCTCAACCCTACACACAGGTTTGAAATCAACTTCAAGACTGGACAGACAGACAAGGATGACATCGCTTTTCACTTCAACCCCCGACTTAACTCGGATGTGGCCATGAACAATTGTGGAAGTGGAGGATGGGGCCCTGAAGAATTTGGCCCGGACAACCCCTTCAAACCAGGAGAAGCTTTTGAGATGTTCTTCGTCATCAAACCTGAAGGATACCAGGTACAGTACAGTACATGCCTTATGAAACCAAATGCAAAAGATCCCTCAATCAAAACTAAGATGTAGTTTTTACATTGAGCCCTTGCTTTTGATCTACAAGGTACACGTGAATGGGAGGGAGTACTACCTGTTTAAGCATCGCGTACCGCTGGAAAAAGTGTCAGCTTTAAATATTCATGGAGATCTTGTCGTCAAACTTTTAGGCTACATACAAGTAAGTCCAATCTTTTAGAACGTTACTCGTTTTTTATTCTGAATAATTGTTTCGTCATTCTATTAGAGCTTTGTGAAGAGTAAATGATATTCTAAACACAAGAATATTTCCCTCTAATTAGAACTGGAATCGATTGGGCTTTTTGCGCTGGGGCCTTTCCACCATACAGTCAGAGTTCTCACTTCCAGTGCAAAATCCTGTGAGTAACAGAACCTCAACTGTATCATCACATTGTACATTACCATGCAAGCACTTAAAAAAACAGTTACACCTGAAATTTATGTTTTATATAATAAAGCAAATGTCACAACACAATGTTAGAAAATAATTTCCTAACAAACAGTTTTATTTGATTAAAATCCAAACCTACCAGACAACTAATACTTCTTTAATGTTTCTACTGCAGTCTCTTCCTTATTCGAGGCCGATCCCAGATGGGCTCAAAGCAGGACTGGCATTGTACTTTCAGGGAGTTTCTGCCACGACAGGTCAAGGGTAAGCAATCATTTTTGTAGCTCTGTTCCTGCAATCATATAAACAGTGTATGAACTCCTTAAAGGCTCTCATGAAATAAGGTAGCCATCAATATGTGCTGAGCATTAAACCATTTGTCTCTCTGAATTCATGAAGAATGAAAGAATTATTTTTTGCAAAAAAAGAATAAAAAATACCAACTGCAATTTGAATTCAGGTGCCTTAACCTGTCTCCACCTCCTTGCAGGTTTGCTATAAACTTCAAGACTGGACAGACGGACAAGGATGACATTGTTTTCCACTTCAATCCCCGATACAACTCGAATGTAGCCATGAACACTTGCAGAAATGGCGCATGGGAGACTGAAGAGTCTGGTCCTGACAACCCCTTCAAAATTGGACAAGCGTTTCATGTGTTTATGGTCATTAAACCAGAAGGATATCAGGTATGTGATTGGTAAGATCAAATTCTCAAGATACCCAAAACACAGCTAAGAAGTTATCTTCACACGTTTGCTTTCTATTTATTCAACAGATGTATATAAACGGCAGGGAGTACCACCTATTCAAGCACCGGATCCCATTGGAAAAAGTGTCTGCAATAACTATTGAAGGACATGTGACAATGAACCTATTTGCCTTCATACAAGTTAGTAACATGTTTTTGCCAGTTCTTATAATACTTAAACATGACTGATATTGTGTAAGTAGCCAATGGGAATAATGGGATGAATGTTGATCTTTGTGTTTGTGCTTAATTTCTGCCTCCTCATTAGAAGTGGAGCACATCTTTATTTGCTACACAACTAAAGAGCAGCTTGGTCCGCTGGTCGCCTTCCACCATACATTCTGAGCTCTCCCTTCCTGTCCAAACTCCTGTGAGTGAAAGATTGTTTCCTGTAACTTCTTAGTTTACTATGTAAAGGAAGTGTTTAGTACAAATGTGGTGGAAAGACCCGGTTTTAGTCAAGGTTTAAAAATGTTTCTAATATGTCAAAAATGTAATGCCTCAGAAAATACCAATTGCTCTATATCAATGAGTCTAAAACACAAAGCAAGGTCAAGGTTAAGAGAAGTCTCATACCTTCCTATTGTGCTTATTTTAGGCCCTACCTTACGTGGGTCCTATAACTGGAGGCCTGAAAGCAGGAATGGCCTTGTACTTGCAGGGAATTGTTGGTACTAAAGGACCCAGGTAAGTGATGTATTAACGTTTACATTTACAGTTATTCATTCGGCAGACGCTTTAATCAAAATCGACTTCGAAGTATTTTTGCGGTGACCAAATATCACTGCACAGAAAATGAGGGTAAGGTGTCTTGCTCAAGGACCCTTCAGTCTGTGTCTGCTGGCACTGAGATTTAACTAAACTAATGTGAGAGAAAGTCATCAAAGAAAGACATTAACCACCAACACACAAGAAACATTTAACCATTTGTGATGGCAAGCGTTGTACTTAAAGTCTGTTGGAATGCATGATTGATCTAGAAGGAAAACATTTAACTTTATTTGCATTCAATTGCCATGACACATCTCAACCCTACACACAGGTTTGAAATCAACTTCAAGACTGGACAGACAGACAAGGATGACATCGCTTTTCACTTCAACCCCCGACTTAACTCGGATGTGGCCATGAACAATTGTGGAAGTGGAGGATGGGGCCCTGAAGAATTTGGCCCGGACAACCCCTTCAAACCAGGAGAAGCTTTTGAGATGTTCTTCGTCATCAAACCTGAAGGATACCAGGTACAGTACAGTACATGCCTTATGAAACCAAATGCAAAAGATCCCTCAATCAAAACTAAGATGTAGTTTTTACATTGAGCCCTTGCTTTTGATCTACAAGGTACACGTGAATGGGAGGGAGTACTACCTGTTTAAGCATCGCGTACCGCTGGAAAAAGTGTCAGCTTTAAATATTCATGGAGATCTTGTCGTCAAACTTTTAGGCTACATACAAGTAAGTCCAATCTTTTAGAACGTTGCTCGTTTTTTATTCTGAATAATTGTTTCGTCATTCTATTAGAGCTTTGTGAAGAGTAAATGATATTCTAAACACAAGAATATTTCCCTATAATTAGAACTGGAATCGATTGGGCTTTTTGCGCTGGGGCCTTTCCACCATACAGTCAGAGTTCTCACTTCCAGTGCAAAATCCTGTGAGTAACAGAACCTCAACTGTATCATCACATTGTACATTACCATGCAAGCACTTAAAAAAGCAGTTACACCTGAAATTTATGTTTTATATAATAAAGCAAATGTCACAACACAATGTTAGAAAATAATTTCCTAACAAACAGTTTTATTTGATTAAATTCCAAACCTACCAGACAACTAATACTTCTTTAATGTTTCTACTGCAGTCTCTTCCCTATGTGAGGCCGATCCCAGATGGGCTCAAAGCAGGACTGGCATTGTACTTTCAGGGAGTTTCTGCCACGACAGGTGAAGGGTAAGCAATCATTTTTGTAGCTCTGTTCCTGCAATCATATAAACAGTGTATGAACTCCTTAAAGGCTCTCATGAAATAAGGTAGCCATCAATATGTGCTGAGCATTAAACCATTTGTCTCTCTGAAGTCATGAAGAATGAAAGAATTATTTTTTGCAAAAAAAGAATAAAAAATACCAACTGCAATTTGAATTCAGGTGCCTTAACCTGTCTCCACCTCCTTGCAGGTTTGCTATAAACTTCAAGACTGGACAGACTGACAAGGATGACATTGTTTTCCACTTCAATCCCCGATACAACTCGAATGTAGCCATGAACACTTGCAGAAATGGCGCATGGGAGACTGAAGAGTCTGGTCCTGACAACCCCTTCAAAATTGGACGAGCGTTTCATGTGTTTATGGTCATTAAACCAGAAGGATATCAGGTATGTGATTGGTAAGATCAAATTCTCAAGATGCCCCAAACACAGCTAAGAAGTTATCTTCACACCATTGCTTTCTATTTATTCATCAGATGTATGTAAACGGCAGGGAGTACTACCTATTCAAGCACCGGATCCCATTGGAAAAAGTGTCTGCAATAACTATTGAAGGACATGTGACAATGAACCTGCTTGCCTTCATACAAGTAAGCAAAATATTTTTCACTTTAAGTTCTGGAATTACTTAAATAATAATTTGCGATAAATAAGTGGTAACCATATTTACTGGTTCTTTTTGCATTTTAAAATAAAGAATGGGAGATATCATAAATATGCTTTTTATGTTTTGAACCCTAAATGCTGGAAGTAAAACAAGTTCAGATTCCCTTTCAAACAAAAACAAAATATTCATACATGTTTTTTAAGAGTTCAACAATTATTTGTTCCACATTTAGTATATGTCTCTATCTATAATTCTACAAGCACTGGACTGAGATGACCACAATACATCTGAAAATGGCATCTTAATTTTTTCCAGTGCTATGTGTACTTTATCTCTTCTGCCTTTTTAGTCATGGAGCACATCTTCATTTGCTACTCAACTGCGTTGGTCTTCTTCCTCGATACAGTCAAAGATTTCATTTCCAGTTCAAAATCCTGTGAGTGAAATATTTAGTGACTGCTGAATGTGCAATCCAGAAAAGACAATTAAATAATTAAAAAGAAATAATTCTGATCCATTTAAAAAAGGCCTAATGCGTATTTTCCGGTGCTCACTACAGGTCCTTCCTTATGTGGGTCCGATTTCCGGGGGCCTGAAAGCAGGAGTCGCCTTGTACCTGCGGGGAGTTGCCGGTACTAAAGGTCCCGGGTAAGTATTGCAACACATACAGAAAATTTGTTACAAGAATAGTAACGCCTGGAGATTTTCAGAATTACTTTATAATATACAATTTTTAAGAGAAGTAGATTCTTGTTGTAAAATATACAGCTTTTAAAGTGTTGGAATTAAGTCCCCAAAAAAACGTTAAATTTACGCTAAGCTTTAAACCATTTGTGATCTGAAGCCAGGTTAGATGTAAGAATTCATTAAAGAGACTAAAAACAGCCTGCTGTTATTTGAACTCAGGTGCGTTAAACCACCTTTACATTCTTGCAGGTTTAATATAAACTTCAAGACCGGACAGTCTGACAAGGATGACATTGCTTTCAACTTCAATCCTCGATACAACTCGAATGTAGTCATGAACACTCGCAGAAATGGCACATGGGAAACTGAAGAGTCTGGTCCTGACAACCCCTTCAAAATGGGAGAAGCGTTTCAGATGTTTATTGTCATAAAACCTGAAGGATATCAGGTATGTAATTTGACACAAAGCTTTTATGAGAGTGCCAAAAAAGTTTTCCTCATATAGACTTTTTAAATTTTTAGGTATATGTGAACCGCAACGAGATTTACCTTTATAATCACCGTATACCACGGGAGAAGGTTTCAGTCTTGAATATTTTTGGAGATGTTGTCATAAATCTTTATGACTTAATTAAGGTAAGCCATTTTTCAAAATTTAAATGA
>CM065669.1:18272989-18375489 GCA_033220385.1 Triplophysa yarkandensis | reverse complement strand
ATGACAGCTCTTGTATAAAAACCGAAAATTTAAATTTATTGTATACTGTATGAAAGATATTGTATAAATACAGTAAATTAGAATTTATAGTGGAAACTATGTGACAGCAGTTGCATAAATACACTGAATTATAATTAATATTGTAAACTTTCTGACAGCTGTTGTATAAAATACAATAAATTATAATTTATAGTGTATACTATATGACAGCTGTTGTATAAAATACAATAAATTATAATTTATAGTGTATACTATATGACAGCTGTTGTAAAAAATACATTAAATTATCATTTATAGTGTAAACTAAATTCCCGCTATTGTAAAATATAGTAAATACTGTAAATTAAGATTTATTGTGTGAACTATTTGACAGCTATTATGTACATACAGTACTGTGTATTATAATTCATAGTGCAATATATATGACAGCTATGTTATAAATACAGTAAATATAGTAAATTGCAATTAATAGTGTAAACTATATGATAGCAATTGTATAAATACATTATATACTGTAAATTAGGATTTATTGTGTTAAATATTTGTATAAATATAGTAAATTATAATTTAGAGCATAAACTTTATGATAGCTATTGTATAAATGTAGTAAATTATAATTTATAGCATAAACTATATGATAGCTGTTGTATAAATGTAGTAATTTATAATAAATAGTATAAACTTTATGATAGCTTTTGTATAAATACAGTGAATTATAATTAATAGCGTAAACTAGTGACAGCTATCGTATTAACAGTAAATACATTAATATATGATTTATAGTGTTAACTATTTTACAGCTATTGTTTAAATACAGTACATTTTAATTTATAGTGTATACTATTTAACAGCTATTGTATAAATACAGTAAATATAGCATATTATAATTAATAATGTAAACTATATGAAAGATATTGTATAAATACAGTTAATTATAAATTATAGTGTTATAATTAAATATCATAAATATCTATATGCAATATAATATTACATCAACCTCAAGTTTTTCAAGACCTGTACAGGGTGAATTCTGATAACCAGGGACATTTTTTAAGGAAATTTACTTTGTTTTATTTCGATATCTATTTAACACATAATATCTACAAACAACAATTTGTCACAATCTGTAGTTTAAAGTTGTCTTGTATTTCTATGTGTCACGTGTCCTGTATCTTTTCCAGTGAATTATCTTAATTCACTGCTCTAGGTGTCTCGTTAAGCTGCACATGTCATTCAGGTCATTCTCGGAGTTCTATTAAACTGTGGGGTTTGTGATCGTCCCCTGTTGGTCTGTTGTATGCACTTTGTGTCTAGCTGTGTTTGTACCTGTTGTTGAACATTATAATCACAGATATTTATAATGCTGCTGCCAATTTAAGACCGAGTTTACAATTTATGGATCTTAAAAACTGTTACATATGTGCACTTATATTTACAAAACCAAATACTCTTACAGGATTCTTGCTAAAATGGGAAACTTTTAAGTAATGGTGTGTTTATACGTCAGTTTTAGCGGGGTGTCATGGCCTAGTGGTTGGAGAGTTTGACCCCTAACCCATCAGCTTCACTGACCAATCAGCTTCCTTGTTCCTTGTTTGCTTATAACCCATAGATTACTCTGATCTTAAATAAACTCACACTATATAATGGATTTGTACCTTTTACTTAATGATGAATAAATATTTCTTCCTTTCATTCACTTATCCAATCACTTATTTTGACATTTAGTTGTAAAAATGATGCTGTAAAGTACACTTTCACTTTTAAGAAATTCTTAAATGATATTCAACACCACATAAAAATGGATTGTGAGTGTGTAAAGCAGGCAAAGCATTTAAAAGCGGAAGAGTTGGCAGCAATGGGAATCAGAAGAACAATTCAAGACGAAACGTGCACTTTGGTTCATTTTTCTGTGAAGAAGTAACAATATATTTGCAGCTTACATCGATTTAGAGCAGCTTTTCTGTGCACAAAACTTTTAACCGTTATTTGTCATTTTTATAATAATAATGACAAAGAAATAAATTTAACTTTATTGAAAACAACACGTACTAGCAGCTGTGAAAAGTTTGTAACCTGATGGGATTGAAGTTCCCGGATGGGGTCGTCCGTTAAAGGTTATCATAGGTGTCATTTTATTTAGTCTAAACTATTTTAAATAAATTTTATTAATACTTATATTGGGCAGGCCTTCACATTTAGTTTTGAGTCTCACAGAAGCAATCAATAGAATCAATAGAATTGGTTACAAATGAATACATAATAATAAAATAAAAATCCTGGTAAGATATAACACAACATACCTGTTTACAAGTGCAGTCAACAAAATATTTTTTGGACGATGTTGGAAAAGAGATTTTTAGTCGGTCAGGTGAAGATAGGTTTTTAAAGATGTTTTTTTATATAATACAAAATATAAAATGCACTTTTATCACTAGGGGTAAACAGAGCAAATTCAGCTTCAGATCTTTGTGATGTTATTTGCAACGAGAGACTGTTTGATTTGATTTACATCAGCATTTCAAAAGCTCACCTGACAAATACCAGTGTAAATCTTTAGATCTACATAAGGAAATTTCAAATGTGTTTTCAATTTTAATCATACAAGAATAGAATACCAAGTTTGAAGTTAAATGAGATCTTTTTTTGCTTGCTGATCTGATGATCTTGATATACACTGTAATGCATATTTACATCATGTAAGGATTGCAGAAATCACCTTAAAACTGAAGCATTTCCCCAAAAAAATTCTATTGAAATGCCCTAATACTATGTTATAATAATATACCTGATACAACTTTAATTTGTTGACATTATTGACATTAATCTGTTCAGACACTACAACATTAGTACGAGTTACAACCTTTTGACCTTCAGTGTCAGCAATTAAAACGGTCTTTCACATGAAACTTTATTTATGAATCATTTTAAACTTACAGAACTGTGACATTACACATCTAACAACTGTTTGCTTTTTAATTCAATGCAAGAGAAAGTGGCTTTAAGTGAACCCTATTGTGACCCAAAGTTTGAGAATCATTGATATATAGAACCACACTGACACTGGGCATAAAGGGTTGATTCATTGGCCATGAGATTGCCAGTACGCAGACATTTCAGAATCAAAATATCAATGGTTACATTTAGTTTACAATTTAATTTTTATTATATGAGGCCTAGTAAATGCATCTTTAAGTATTTCCTAAGTACATATTTTATAAAAAAAAACATGTCCCCTTACATAAAGCAGTAAAACAGTTCATACTTATAAATTTTCACTCATAGTGAACAATTACTTATCAAGGGATCAATATTTATTAATTCAGCACCACCTTTATGGACAGCCCTAATAATGGCTCTATTAGCTACCATACGTATTACAATATATATTGTTTCCGTTATATATTAACTGTGTATGGACATCTCTTGTCTGGGAATTTTCACAACCTTCTGTATTTAATGTGGTTTTGACAATTCTGCTGAAAGATAGATTTGCCCCTAGGTTAGTGTCTGTTTCATAAAAGCACGTGTGTTGATAGATTGACATGGGAAAACAACCAACAGCTTAGTAACCTAAGCTTTGTAACTGTAGCATTTAAATAGAACTAATCAAGCATAAGAATTTAATGATGGTATTTGCAACTTATTTGCACCTTATTGTCTTTATCGTTTTACTGAAACTTGCATGCTGCAGGAATATTTTCTGACACACAACCAGGTGATGCAAAAGGACAGTGAGCACTTTTAGAGCCCTGTATTTCAGCAGGAGCTATTTCCAAATCATAGTTAATACGCCGGCTATTTTTACAGTTTCATATGTTGAAGGACACATTGTACCCAATCCTTCCACGATTATAACAGTAGTGATCCGATTTCATTTAGTACAAATTAAAGAAAATCGCACTCTCTTTACATAGCACATAAATCTAAAGTTTGTAGTTTATTATGTGTTCTGCTTTATTCTGGCGTTACGCAAACACATCCGCATATAATATCAAAGTTATATGACAACAGGCTACAAAGTCCCGCAGACTTTGCTTTCGGGCTTTGGAGCTTTTTATGAGGCGATCATACAGCTACATCTTATCCTAATATAATTCTTTTTTTATGGGGACAGCTGAAGCTGAGGAATTTAAAGACATGAATGCCCATCAATGGAAAAATTAAATAATGTGTATACAAATATTTGTTTCAATCATGGATTAAATGTGCTTCACAATTTTGGGGAAAGATCTGGACCTTGCTGTACATTTTAAACAAGAAAATATAGTGATTTGGCACGGAACATTGATGGAGCAGAGAATAGATTCACCATACATCAAAATGGCATGACAAACTCGTATCTCAAATTTGGCACTTATCTTGTTTTGTACTTTTGAACTCGTCTGTACTTATCGGTTCTGTAACTGTATTTCCAAGATTTTCGAGGCAGTCATTTTTTGCTGTTTCCATCTTTTGGAAGGCTAAACTAAGCAAAACTAAAAAGATATTGACTGGAGATTTCGGAAGAGTCTTTACTTGCGTAAACATTTAGGCTTGCTAATTCAAATCGTCAAATTTAGTAATGTAAAATATAGGACCGTTAGTAAACTAGACGTTTCAGGCAGCTTTGGTCGAGCCTCTGCTTTTATATAGAATAGATCTTTTGTTCTAATACATACATGGACAACATGTAAAAAAAGATTTTTGAACAATCACCCTTTTAAACTTTAAACGGCTTTCGGTGCAAAGTGAGGTCATGGTTTTGGGCTAAACTGTAAGACGAATGCAAATGATTACATTTGGATCCTAATACCTTCAAATCTTGCCTATTGGCTACTAAGCAAATCTAGTACTAGCTTGTTAAAGCAATTTGAGTTCTGGACCAGTGCCACCCATTTCAAGGATAAAACCGAGATCACCAAACTGAAACCACCATTCGAAATCTAGGATCTACCCGTTCATCAGGACATTTCTTCAGTAATCGACAGCATGAGCTGTGTTGTGTTTCAGTCTGGTTTTGAGGCCACCAGCTTTGTAAGTGACCTCTGTTGTTGTGTTCTTGTTCTCTTTTATTTATATTTCTGTTACTTTTCTTTACAGTTGTTTGAAAATTGACTACATTTGTATGCATCAATGCATTATCTGATGTTTGGAAATAAGCAGATTATTTTAATACCTTTAAATACGCAGAGTGTCCCGTATGTCAGTTCCATCGATGGAGGACTGAACGCTGGAAAAGCCATCTTGATTCAGGGAGCTATTCCTCCTGACTCTGATAGGTAAATACTTTTAGTTCAAGACTTCAAATCGAAAAATAGTTTTAAATATAATCTTCGTCTTTAATGTCTCTTTTGTTGTTTTAGCTTTTCTATTAGTCTGAAGTGTGGGCAGTCTGATGGAGATGACGTTGCCCTTCAGATGAAGCCCGATTTCAGCCGCAACGTCTTGGTCCTTAATAGCCTCCAAAAAGGCTCATGGGGAACAGAAGAGAAACTGAGCTCACCTTTAACAAAGGGAAGCAGTTTGGATTTGATTATTGCAGTGAATTCTGACAACTATCAGGTGTGTTTTGAGGATCCTATCCAGTGAATTATTTAAAACCTGAAATAATTTTGGACATTGAATCTGTGTGTATCTGGACAAATATCCTATGTAATATTTAATGTTTTATCATCTAAAGCTGTTTTTGAACGGAGGGGAAGTTGGCCGGTTTAAGCATCGCATACCTCTGGAAAAAGTCACTGTTATTGATATTGGAGGACAGATTTTATTATCAAATGTGGTGTTCATTGGGGTGAGTTATTCTTCTTTTATTCACTCAAATATATTTTGACATTGAGGGCACAGACAAATAAATAATTTGTTGCTCTAACAGTATTCAAAAAAATTATTTTCATAATGTTTTTGTCACGCTGGTGGTATATTTTTATAAATATATTTGGTCTGGGAAAGGCATAGTAGCAAACACGTTTTCCCAAACATTGCATTGGGTCCAAATGCAATGATAGGTCATATGTACATAATCAGTCAATAATCCCTGATATTATAAAACATAAGAGCAAACACTCGCTGTGCAGGCAATGGGAGAATGTTAGATAAACAACAGGTACCTAACTTTCAACTTGAACCGATCACAAGTCGCCACCATAGGGCCTAAAAAACAAGAACTGTGTTTTAGAAGAGCCATGGCTTTGGGTGATGATTTGCAGGGATTTTGTATTTTTCACTTCTAGCAGGCTTAAGTAGCGTTTTCCAGAAGTCCGTACAATATAAAAATTATGGAATGGGCACAATTCATATTCAAATTTTAAATAGCAATATTGGCTGATAAATCATGCCGTACTCTAAAAAAAGCATCTCTATCCCCTTCTCCTCCACATTTGACTGCATATATGACCAGATATTTAATCATATAAAACCATATGCATTGTGATATGTTCTGGTTTCCCAGATCGGATATATGGTGCTGCACTCAGGCTCTTTCCATGCAAGAGTAAAATAATCATCCTTATATTTAAACTCTCTGCATTTACAGAGCTGGGCTGGCTCTAACATCTTTGGCCAGGGAGGAAAGATGTTCCAGTCAGGGGGAGAGATCATGACTTTAGAGCAAAGTCATGGAGGAATTGAATTTTCAATTCTTAATCCAGTACAAAATCCTGTGAGTAACATTTTTTTCCATAGAGCACAAAACACACAAAAATGGCAAAGATCAACTGTTACACTATAATTCATGTTTATTTTATTCAAATGCTTTTTTGTTAATGTACCGATTGCAGACACTTCCATATACGGGCCCGGTTTTGGGGGGGTTGAAAGCAGAAATGGCTGTGATGCTGCAGGGGTCTGTGGCTAGTGATGCTGAACGGTAAGCGTTTGTTGCCTATGCATTACTGGTCAAAATTGACTTTTGAATTCATATTTTTTCCACATTTAAAAAAATACTTAAAATTATCTTCAGCTTAGTCACATTTCGATTAGAGTTTGGAGAAATATTTCTTTTCATTTTGACTAGCAGCTTCTAAAGATGCTTTTTATAAAATATTAAAGGAATCTCACTATTCTCCCCGCTTATTGTCTGTCAAATATCAATATACAGTCGATATTGTTTAAAATGTTTGCATTTGTTATTTAAACCATGTTTTTTGCTAAATTTGGTTTTCGTATAAAAATATGTACATGAAACATATGTTTAAATGGTGGGAGTTGCAATTTGCATTCAGTAAAATTCCTATCTATTCCAGGTTTGAAATCAATTTTAAGACAGGGCCGTCGGATAAGGATGACATTGCTTTCCACTTTAAGCCTCAAATGAAGGGGAAGGTGCTCATGAACAGTTTCAGAAATGGAGGATGGGGGACTGAGGAATGTGCCCCCATGAACCCCTTTAAAATAGGAGAGGCTTTTCAGATGTTTATTGTCGCCAAACCTGTGGGCTATGTGGTATGTGATGGATATCATAAAGCTAGAAGAGAAATAAGTTTGTCTTTACACTGACTATATCACGTTATTTCATTAGTTGTATATTAATGGAATGGAGTACTACACATTCAAGCACCGTATACCACTGGATAAAGTTTCCACATTGAATATTGTGGGAGATGTTAATGTGAACATCTTGGGCTTCATAGAAGTAAGAAAAAATTGTATCTGTTTTGGTAATATTACAGTCTTAATAAAACTGTTTCAGAATCTACTGAGAATGTAGGTAAAAATACACACTCTCTTTAGAAATGGAGCCTTCCCTCACAATTCACAACAACGATCACCACTGAGACTATAGACTTGGGTCCTTCCATCATACAACAAGAGCTTTTACATCCACTACAAAATCTTGTAAGTGACATGTCTTTCCATGTGAATCCTTAGAATAATGGTTCAAACAATTGCCAATGCATAGTGCATTAAATGTCATTCACCAAACCTGTGGTAAGGTTTCAGTTAACATAGGGCTAATGTTTCTTTGTTGTGCCAACTGCAGGCCCTTCCCTTTGTTGGCCCAATAACTGGAGGCCTGAGAACTGGCATGGCCTTTTTCCTGCAAGGAGTTTGTGGTACTAAAGGAGATCGGTAAGCAATGCTAGTAATCTTAAAAAAGAAAACATATAACTTGTTTGTGTTTATCCTCCAATATTTTATTTTCATTCATATGTTTTCCCATTGACTTCCATGTAGGTTTGAAATCAACTTCAAGTCCGGACAGTCTGACAAGGATGACATCGCTTTTCACTTTAATCCCCGACACAACTCAGATGTTGTCATGAACGATTGCAGAAGTGGACAATGGGGAGCTGAGGAATTTGCCCCGGACAACCCCTTCAAACCGGGAGAAGCTTTTGAGATGTTTATTGTGATCAAACCTGAGGGATACCAGGTGCTGTAAATGCTAAGTGAAACCAAATGCAAAAAAATAAAACAAAGCTTGGTTGTCTTCACACAGCTCTTTGATTTTCATCCATCAGTTGTATGTGAACGGCAGGGATTACTACCTATTTAAGCACCGCATACCACTGGACAAAGTGTTAGCATTGAAAATTTATGGAGATCTTGTTGTTAAACTGACCGGCTTTTTACAAGTAAGTAAAGAAAAATCAGAATGTGAAGAGAAAAATCATTCTAAATAAACAAATATTTCTCTCTAATTAGAACTGGAATAGATTAGGCTTTTTGCGCTGGGGCCTTTCCACCATACAGTCAGAGTTCTCACTTCCAGTGCAAAATCCTGTGAGTAACAGAACCTTAATTGTAACTTCTTAGTATGCATTACCATACAAGCCCAAGGAATTACATTTCTGAAACTGCCTTTAGGTTCTCCTAAATGACTAATACCTATTTATTGTTTCTACTGCAGTCTCTTCCCTATGTGAGGCCGATCCCCGATGGGCTCAAAGCAGGACTGGCATTGTACTTTCAGGGAGTTTCTGCCACGACAGGTGAAGGGTAAGCAATCATTTTTGTAGCTCTGTTCCTGGAATCATATCAACAGTGTATGTACTCCTTAAAGGCTCTCATGAAATAAGGTAGCCATCAATATGTGCTGAGCGTCAAACCATTTGTCTCTCTGAAGTCATGAAGAATGAAAGAATTATTTTTTGCAATCAAAGAATAAAAAATTCCAACTGCAATTTGAATCCAGGGGCCTTAACCTGCCTCCACCTCCTTGCAGGTTTGAAATCAACTTCAAGACTGGGCAATCTGACAAGGATGACATTGTTTTCAACTTCAATCCCCGATACAACTCGAATGTAGCCATGAACACTCGCAGAAATGGCACATGGGAAACTGAAGAGTCTGGTCCTGACAACCCCTTCAAAATTGGACAAGCGTTTCATGTCTTTATGGTCATTAAACCAGAAGGATATCAGGTATGTGATTGGTAAGATCAAATTCTCAAGATGCCCAAAACACAGCTAAGAAGTTATCTTCACACGTTTGCTTTCTATTTATTCATCAGATGTATATAAACGGCAGGGAGTACTACCTATTCAAGCACCGGATCCCATTGGAAAAAGTGTCTGCAATAACTATTGAAGGACATGTGACAATGAACCTGTTTGCCTTCATACAAGTTAGTAACATGTTTTTGCCAGTTCTTATAATACTTAAACATGACTGATATTGTGTAAGTAGTCAATGGGAATAATGGGATGAATGTTGATCTTTGTGTTTGTGCTTAATTTCTGCCTCCTCATTAGAAGTGGAGCACATCTTTATTTGCTACACAACTAAAGAGCAGCTTGGTCCGCTGGTCGCCTTCCAACATACATTCTGAGCTCTCCCTTCCTGTCCAAACTCCTGTGAGTGAAAGATCGTTTCCTGTAACTTCTTAGTTTACTATGTAAAGGAAGTGTTTAGTACAAATGTGGTGGAAAGACCCGGTTTTAGCCAATGTTTAAAAATGTTTCTAATATGTCAAATATGTAATGCCTCAGAAAATACCAATTGCTCTATATCAATGAGTCTAAAACACAAAGCAAGGTCATGGTTAATAGAAGTCTCATACCTTCCTATTGTGCTTATTTTAGGCCCTTCCTTACGTTGGTCCTATAACTGGAGGCCTGAAAGCAGGAATGGTCTTGTACTTGCAGGGAATTGTTGGTACTAAAGGACCCAGGTAAGTGATGTATTAACATTTACATTTATTCATTCGGCAGATGGCTTCAACCAAATCGACTTCAAAGTATTTTGTGGTGACCAATTATCACTGCAGAGAAAATGAGGGTAAGGTGTCTTGCTCAAGGACCGTTCAGTCTGTGTCTGCTGGCACTGAGATTTAACTAAACTAATGTGAGAGAAAGTCATCAAAGAAAGACACTAACCACCAACACACAAGAAACATTAAACCATTTGTGATGGCAAGCGTTGTACTTAAAGTCTGTTGGAATGCATGATTGATCTAGAAGGAAGGAAAACTTGAACTTTATTTGCATTCAATTGCCATGACACATCTCAACCCTACACACAGGTTTGATATCAACTTCAAGACTGGACAGACAGACAAGGATGACATCGCTTTTCACTTCAACCCCCGACTTAACTCGGATGTGGCCATGAACAATTGTGGAAGTGGAGGATGGGGCCCTGAAGAATTTGGCCCGGACAACCCCTTCAAACCGGGAGAAGCTTTTGAGATGTTCTTTGTCATCAAACCTGAAGGATACCAGGTACAGTACAGTAGATGCCTTATGAAACCAAATGCAAAAGATCCCTCAATCAAAACTAAGATGTAGTTTTTATATTGAGCCCTTGCTTTTGATCTACAAGGTACACGTGAATGGGAGGGAGTACTACCTGTTTAAGCATCGCGTACCGCTGGAAAAAGTGTCAGCTTTAAATATTCATGGAGATCTTGTCGTCAAACTTTTAGGCTACATACAAGTAAGTCCAATCTTTTAGAATGTTGCTCGTTTTTTATTCTGAATAATTGTTTTGTCATTCTATTAGAGCTTTGTGAAGAGTAAATGATATTCTAAACACAAGAATATTTCCCTCTAATTAGAACTGGAATCGATTGGGCTTTTTGCGCTGGGGCCTTTCCACCATACAGTCAGAGTTCTCACTTCCAGTGCAAAATCCTGTGAGTAACAGAACCTCAACTGTATCATCAGATTGTACATTACCATGCAAGCACTTAAAAAAGCAGTTACACATGTCATATATGTTTTATATAATAAAGCCAATACCACAACACAATGTTAGAAAAGTAATTTCCTAACAAACAGTTTTATTTGATTAAATTCCAAACCTACCAGACAACTAATACTTCTTTAATGTTTCTACTGCAGTCTCTTCCCTATGTGAGGCCGATCCCAGATGGGCTCAAAGCAGGACTGGCATTGTACTTTCAGGGAGTTTCTGCCACGACAGGTGAAGGGTAAGCAATCATTTTTGTAGCTCTGTTCCTGCAATCATATCAACAGTGTATGTACTCCTTAAAGGCTCTCATGAAATAAGGTAGCCATCAATATGTGCTGAGCATTAAATCATTGGTCTCTCTGAAGTCTTGAAGAATGAAAGAATTATTTTTGCAATCAAAGAATAAAAAATTCCAACTGCAATTTGAATCCAGGGGCCTTAACCTGCCTCCACCTCCTTGCAGGTTTGAAATCAACTTCAAGACTGGACAGTCTGACAAGGATGACATTGTTTTCAACTTCAATCCCCGATACAACTCGAATGTAGCCATGAACACTCGCAGAAATGGCACATGGGAAACTGAAGAGTCTGGTCCTGACAACCCCTTCAAAATTGGACAAGCGTTTCATGTGTTTATGGTCATTAAACCAGAAGGATATCAGGTATGTGATTGGTAATATCAAATTCTCAAGATGCCCAAAACACAGCTAAGAAGTTATCTTCACACGTTTGCTTTCTATTTATTCAACAGATGTATATAAACGGCAGGGAGTACTACCTATTCAAGCACCGGATCCCATTGGAAAAAGTGTCTGCAATAACTATTGAAGGACATGTGACAATGAACCTTTTTACCTTCATACAAGTTAGTAACATGTTTTTGCCAGTTCTTATAATACTTAAACATGACTGATATTGTGTAAGTAGCCAATGGGAATAATGGGATGAATATTGATCTTTGTGTTTGTGCTTAATTTCTGCCTCCTCATTAGAAGTGGAGCACATCTTTATTTGCTACACAACTAAAGAGCAGCTTGGTCCGCTGGTCGCCTTCCACCATACATTCTGAGCTCTCCCTTCCTGTCCAAACTCCTGTGAGTGAAAGATCGTTTCCTGTAACTTCTTAGTTTACTATGTAAAGGAAGTGTTTAGTACAAATGTGGTGGAAAGACCCGGTTTTAGCCAACGTTTAAAAATGTTTCTAATATGTCAAATATGTAATGCCTCAGAAAATACCAATTGCTCTATATCAATGAGTCTAAAACACAAAGCAAGGTCATGGTTAAGAGAAGTCTCATACCTTCCTATTGTGCTTATTTTAGGCCCTTCCTTACGTGGGTCCTATAACTGGAGGCCTGAAAGCAGGAATGGTCTTGTACTTGCAGGGAATTGTCGGTACTAAAGGACCCAGGTAAGTGATGTATTAACGTTTACATTTACAGTTATTCATTCGGCAGACGCTTTAATCAAAATCGACTTCGAAGTATTTTTGCGGTGACCAAATATCACTGCAGAGAAAATGAGGGTAAGGTGTCTTGCTCAAGGACCCTTCAGTCTGTGTCTGCTGGCACTGAGATTTAACTAAACTAATGTGAGAGAAAGTCATCAAAGAAAGACACTAACCACCAACACACAAGATACATTAAACCATTTGTGATGGCAAGCGTTGTACTTAAAGTCTGTTGGAATGCATGATTGATCTAGAAGGAAGGAAAACATTTAACTTTATTTGCATTCAATTGCCATGACACATCTCAACCCTACACACAGGTTTGATATCAACTTCAAGACTGGACAGACAGACAAGGATGGCATCGCATTTCACTTCAACCCCCGACTTAACTCGGTTGTGGCCATGAACAATTGTGGAAGTGGAGGATGGGGCCCTGAAGAATTTGGCCCGGACAACCCCTTCAAACCAGGAGAAGCTTTTGAGATGTTCTTCGTCATCAAACCTGAAGGATACCAGGTACAGTACAGTACATGCCTTATGACACCAAATGCAAAAGATCCCTCAATCAAAACTAAGATGTAGTTTTTACATTGAGCACTTGCTTTTGATCTACAAGGTACACGTGAATGGGAGGGAGTACTACCTGTTTAAGCATCGCGTACCGCTGGAAAAAGTGTCAGCTTTAAATATTCATGGAGATCTTGTCGTCAAACTTTTAGGCTACATACAAGTAAGTCCAATCTTTTAGAATGTTGCTCGTTTTTTATTCTGAATAATTATCTTTTGTCATTCTATTAGAGCAACGTAGAGAGTAATTAATATTCTAAATAAACTAATATTATAGAACTGGAATCGACTGGGCTTTTTGCGCTGGGGCCTTTCCACCATACAGTCAGAGTTCTCACTTCCAGTGCAAAATCCTGTGAGTAACAGAACCTCAAATGTATCATCACATTGTAAATTACCATAACATTACCATGCAAGCACTTAAAAAAGCAGTTACACCTGAAATTTATGTTTTATATAATAAACCCAATGCCACAACACAATGTTAGAAAAGTAATTTCCTAACAAACAGTTTTATTTGATTAAATTCCAAACCTACCAGACAACTAATACTTCTTTAATGTTTCTACTGCAGTCTCTTCCCTATGTGAGGCCGATCCCCGATGGGCTCAAAGCAGGACTCGCATTGTACTTTCAGGGAGTTTCTGCCACGACAGGTGAAGGGTAAGCAATCATTTTTGTAGCTCTGTTCCTGCAATCATGTCAACAGTGTATGTACTCCTTAAAGGCTCTCATGAAATAAGGTAGCCATCAATATGTAATGAGCATTAAACCATTGGTCTCTCTGAAGTCTTGAAGAATGAAATCATTTTTTTTTGCAATCAAAGAATAAAAAATACCAACTGCAATTTGAATCCAGGGGCCTTAACCTGCCTCCACCTCCTTGCAGGTTTGAAATAAACTTCAAGACTGGGCAGTCTGACAAGGATGACATTGTTTTCCACTTTAATCCCCGATACAACTTGAATGTAGCCATGAACACTCGCAGAAATGGCGCATGGGAAACTGAAGAGTCTGGTCCTGACAACCCCTTCAAAATTGGACGAGCGTTTCATGTGTTTATGGTCATTAAACCAGAAGGATATCAGGTATGTGATTGGTAAGATCAAATTCTCAAGATGCCCCAAACACAGCTAAGAAGTTATCTTCACACGTTTGCTTTCTATTTATTCATCAGATGTATATAAACGGCAGGGAGTACTACCTATTCAAGCACCGGATCCCATTGGAAAAAGTGACTGCAATAACTATTGAAGGACATGTGACAATGAACCTATTTGCCTTCATACAAGTAAGTAAAATGTTTTTGACAGTTCTTATAATACTTAAACATGACTGATATTGTGGAAGTAGCCAATGGGAATAATGGGATGAATGTTGATCTTTGTGATTGTGCTCAATTTCTGCCTCCTCATTAGAAGTGGAGCACATCTTTATTTGCTACACAACTAAAGAGCAGCTTGGTCCGCTGGTCGCCTTCCACCATACATTCTGAGCTCTCCCTTCCTGTCCAAACTCCTGTGAGTGAAAGATCGTTTCCTTTAACTTCTTAGTTTACGATGTAAAGGAAGTGTTTAGTACAAATGTGGTGGAAAGACCCGGTTTTAGCCAACGTCTAAAAATTGTTTGAATGTGTCAAATATGTTATGCTGCAGAAAATACCAATTGCTCTATATCAATGAGTCTAAAACACAAAGCAAGGTCATGGTTAAGAGAAGTCTCATACCTTACAATTTTGCTTATTTTAGGCCCTTCCTTACGTGGGTCCTATAACTGGAGGCCTGAAAGCAGGAATGGCCTTGTACTTGCAGGGAATTGTCGGTACTAAAGGACCCAGGTAAGTGATGTATTAACGTTTACATTTACAGTTATTCATTTGGCAGACGCTTTCATCCAAATCGACTTCAAAGTATTTTGTGGTGACCAATTATCACAGCAGAGAAAATGAGGGTAAGGTGTCTTGCTCAAGGACCCTTCAGTCTGTGTCTGCTGGCACTGAGATTTAACTAAACTAATGTGAGAGAAAGTCATCAAAGAAAGACACTAACCACCAACACACAAGAAACATTAAACCATTTGTGATGGCAAGCGTTTTACTTAAAGTCTGTTGGAATGCATGATTGATCTAGAAGGAAGGAAAACATTTAACTTTATTTGCATTCAATTGCCATGACACATCTCAACCCTACACACAGGTTTGATATCAACTTCAAGACTGGACAGACAGACAAGGATGGCATCGCATTTCACTTCAACCCCCGACTTAACTCGGATGTGGCCATGAACAATTGTGGAAGTGGAGGATGGGGCCCTGAAGAATTTGGCCCGGACAACCCCTTCAAACCAGGAGAAGCTTTTGAGATGTTCTTCGTCATCAAACCTGAAGGATACCAGGTACAGTACAGTACATGCCTTATGACACCAAATGCAAAAGATCCCTCAATCAAAACTAAGATGTAGTTTTTACATTGAGCCCTTGCTTTTGATCTACAAGGTACACGTGAATGGGAGGGAGTACTACCTGTTTAAGCATCGCGTACCGCTGGAAAAAGTGACAGCTTTAAATATTCATGGAGATCTTGTCGTCAAACTTTTAGGCTACATACAAGTAAGTCCAATCTTTTAGAATGTTGCTCGTTTTTTATTCTGAATAATTATCTTTTGTCATTCTATTAGAGCAACGTAGAGAGTAATTAATATTCTAAATAAACTAATATTATAGAACTGGAATCGACTGGGCTTTTTGCGCTGGGGCCTTTCCACCATACAGTCAGAGTTCTCACTTCCAGTGCAAAATCCTGTGAGTAACAGAACCTCAAATGTATCATCACATTGTAAATTACCATAACATTACCATGCAAGCACTTAAAAAAGCAGTTACACCTGAAATTTATGTTTTATATAATAAACCCAATGCCACAACACAATGTTAGAAAAGTAATTTCCTAACAAACAGTTTTATTTGAGATAAATTCCAAACCTACCAGACAACTAATACTTCTTTAATGTTTCTACTGCAGTCTCTTCCCTATGTGAGGCCGATCCCCGATGGGCTCAAAGCAGGACTCGCATTGTACTTTCAGGGAGTTTCTGCCATGACAGGTGAAGGGTAAGCAATCATTTTTGTAGCTCTGTTCCTGCAATCATGTCAACAGTGTATGTACTCCTTAAAGGCTCTCATGAAATAAGGTAGCCATCAATATGTAATGAGCATTAAACCATTGGTCTCTCTGAAGTCTTGAAGAATGAAATAATTTTTTTTTGCAATCAAAGAATAAAAAATACCAACTGCAATTTGAATCCAGGGGCCTTAACCTGCCTCCACCTCCTTGCAGGTTTGAAATAAACTTCAAGACTGGGCAGTCTGACAAGGATGACATTGTTTTCCACTTTAATCCCCGATACAACTTGAATGTAGCCATGAACACTCGCAGAAATGGCGCATGGGAAACTGAAGAGTCTGGTCCTGACAACCCCTTCAAAATTGGACAAGCGTTTCATGTGTTTATGGTCCTTAAACCAGAAGGATATCAGGTATGTGATTGGTAAGATCAAATTCTCAAGATGCCCCAAACACAGCTAAGAAGTTATCTTCACACGTTTGCTTTCCATTTATTCATCAGATGTATATAAACGGCAGGGAGTACTACCTATTCAAGCACCGGATCCCATTGGAAAAAGTGACTGCAATAACTATTGAAGGACATGTGACAATGAACCTATTTGCCTTCATACAAGTAAGTAAAATGTTTTTGCCAGTTCTTATAATACTTAAACATGACTGATATTGTGGAAGTGGCCAATGGGAATAATGGGATGAATGTTGATCTTTGTGATTGTGCTCAATTTCTGCCTCCTCATTAGAAGTGGAGCACATCTTTATTTGCTACACAACTAAAGAGCAGCTTGGTCCGCTGGTCGCCTTCCACCATACATTCTGAGCTCTCCCTTCCTGTCCAAACTCCTGTGAGTGAAAGATCGTTTCCTTTAACTTCTTAGTTTACGATGTAAAGGAAGTGTTTAGTACAAATGTGGTGGAAAGACCCGGTTTTAGCCAACGTCTAAAAATTGTTTGAATGTGTCAAATATGTTATGCTGCAGAAAATACCAATTGCTCTATATCAATGAGTCTAAAACACAAAGCAAGGTCATGGTTAAGAGAAGTCTCATACCTTACAATTTTGCTTATTTTAGGCCCTTCCTTACGTGGGTCCTATAACTGGAGGCCTGAAAGCAGGAATGGCCTTGTACTTGCAGGGAATTGTCGGTACTAAAGGACCCAGGTAAGTGATGTATTAACGTTTACATTTACAGTTATTCATTTGGCAGACGCTTTCATCCAAATCGACTTCAAAGTATTTTGTGGTGACCAATTATCACAGCAGAGAAAATGAGGGTAAGGTGTCTTGCTCAAGGACCCTTCAGTCTGTGTCTGCTGGCACTGAGATTTAACTAAACTAATGTGAGAGAAAGTCATCAAAGAAAGACACTAACCACCAACACACAAGAAACATTTAACCATTTGTGATGGCAAGCGTTGTCCTTAAAGTCTGTTGGAATGCATGATTGATCTAGAAGGAAGGAAAACATTTAACTTTATTTGCATTCAATTGCCATGACACATCTCATCCCTACACACAGGTTTGATATCAACTTCAAGACTGGACAGACAGACAAGGATGGCATCGCATTTCACTTCAACCCCCGACTTAACTCGGATGTGGCCATGAACAATTGTGGAAGTGGAGGATGGGGCCCTGAAGAATTTGGCCCGGACAACCCCTTCAAACCAGGAGAAGCTTTTGAGATGTTCTTCGTCATCAAACCTGAAGGATACCAGGTACAGTACAGTACATGCCTTATGACACCAAATGCAAAAGATCCCTCAATCAAAACTAAGATGTAGTTTTTACATTGAGCCCTTGCTTTTGATCTACAAGGTACACGTGAATGGGAGGGAGTACTACCTGTTTAAGCATCGCGTACCGCTGGAAAAAGTGTCAGCTTTAAATATTCATGGAGATCTTGTCGTCAAACTTTTAGGCTACATACAAGTAAGTCCAATCTTTTAGAATGTTGCTCGTTTTTTATTCTGAATAATTATCTTTTGTCATTCTATTAGAGCAACGTAGAGAGTAATTAATATTCTAAATAAACTAATATTATAGAACTGGAATCGACTGGGCTTTTTGCGCTGGGGCCTTTCCACCATACAGTCAGAGTTCTCACTTCCAGTGCAAAATCCTGTGAGTAACAGAACCTCAAATGTATCATCACATTGTACATTACCATGCAAGCACTTAAAAAAGCAGTTACACCTGAAATGTATGTTTTATATAATAAACCCAATGCCACAAACAATGTTAGAAAAGTAATTTCCTAACAAACAGTTTTATTTGATTAAATTCCAAACCTACCAGACAACTAATACTTCTTTAATGTTTCTACTGCAGTCTCTTCCCTATGTGAGGCCGATCCCAGATGGGCTCAAAGCAGGACTGGCATTGTACTTTCAGGGAGTTTCTGCCACGACAGGTGAAGGGTAAGCAATCATTTTTGTAGCTCTGTTCCTGCAATCATATCAGTGTGTGTACTCCTTAAAGGCTCTCATGAAATAAGGTAGCCATCAATATGTGCTGAGCATTAAACCATTGGTCTCTCTGAAGTCTTGAAGAATGAAATAATTTTTTTTTGCAATCAAAGAATAAAAAATACCAACTGCAATTTGAATCCAGGGGCCTTAACCTGCCTCCACCTCCTTGCAGGTTTGAAATAAACTTCAAGACTGGGCAGTCTGACAAGGATGACATTGTTTTCCACTTTAATCCCCGATACAACTCGAATGTAGCCATGAACACTCGCAGAAATGGCACATGGGAGACTGAAGAGTCTGGTCCTGACAACCCCTTCAAAATTTTGCAAGCGTTTCATGTGTTTATGGTCATTAAACCAGAAGGATATCAGGTATGTGATTGGTAAGATCAAATTCTCAAGATGCCCTAAACAAAGCTAAGAAGTTATCTTCACACGTTTGCTTTCTATTTATTCATCAGATGTATATAAACGGCAGGGAGTACTACCTATTCAAGCACCGGATCCCATTGGAAAAAGTGACTGCAATAACTATTGAAGGACATGTGACAATGAACCTATTTGCCTTCATACAAGTAAGTAAAATGTTTTTGCCAGTTCTTATAATACTTAAACATGACTGATATTGTGGAAGTAGCCAATGGGAATAATGGGATGAATGTTAATCTTTGTGATTGTGCTCAATTTCTGCCTCCTCATTAGAAGTGGAGCACATCTTTATTTGCTACACAACTAAAGAGCAGCTTGGTCCGCTGGTCGCCTTCCACCATACATTCTGAGCTCTCCCTTCCTGTCCAAACTCCTGTGAGTGAAAGATCGTTTCCTGTAACTTCTTAGTTTACTATGTAAAGGAAGTGTTTAGTACAAATGTGGTGGAAAGACCCGGTTTTAGCCAACGTCTAAAAATTGTTTGAATGTGTCAAATATGTTATGCTGCAGAAAATACCAATTGCTCTATATCAATGAGTCTAAAACACAAAGCAAGGTCATGGTTAAGAGAAGTCTCATACCTTACAATTTTGCTTATTTTAGGCCCTTCCTTACGTGGGTCCTATAACTGGAGGCCTGAAAGCAGGAATGGCCTTGTACTTGCAGGGAATTGTCGGTACTAAAGGACCCAGGTAAGTGATGTATTAACGTTTACATTTACAGTTATTCATTCGGCAGACGCTTTCATCCAAATCGACTTCAAAGTATTTTGTGGTGACCAATTATCACTGCAGAGAAAATGAGGGTAAGGTGTCTTGCTCAAGGACCCTTCAGTCTGTGTCTGCTGGCACTGAGATTTAACTAAACTAATGTGAGAGAAAGTCATCAAAGAAAGACACTAACCACCAATACAGAAGATACATTAAACCATTTGTGATGGCAAGCGTTGTACTTAAAGTCTGTTGGAATGCATGATTGATCTAGAAGGAAGGAAAACATTTAACTTTATTTGCATTCAATTGCCATGACACATCTCAACCCTACACACAGGTTTGATATCAACTTCAAGACTGGACAGACAGACAAGGATGGCATCGCATTTCACTTCAACCCCCGACTTAACTCGGTTGTGGCCATGAACAATTGTGGAAGTGGAGGATGGGGCCCTGAAGAATTTGGCCCGGACAACCCCTTCAAACCAGGAGAAGCTTTTGAGATGTTCTTCGTCATCAAACCTGAAGGATACCAGGTACAGTACAGTACATGCCTTATGACACCAAATGCAAAAGATCCCTCAATCAAAACTAAGATGTAGTTTTTACATTGAGCCCTTGCTTTTGATCTACAAGGTACACGTGAATGGGAGGGAGTACTACCTGTTTAAGCATCGCGTACCGCTGGAAAAAGTGACAGCTTTAAATATTCATGGAGATCTTGTCGTCAAACTTTTAGGCTACATACAAGTAAGTCCAATCTTTTAGAATGTTGCTCGTTTTTTATTCTGAATAATTATCTTTTGTCATTCTATTAGAGCAACGTAGAGAGTAATTAATATTCTAAATAAACTAATATTATAGAACTGGAATCGACTGGGCTTTTTGCGCTGGGGCCTTTCCACCATACAGTCAGAGTTCTCACTTCCAGTGCAAAATCCTGTGAGTAACAGAACCTCAAATGTATCATCACATTGTACATTACCATGCAAGCACTTAAAAAAGCAGTTACACCTGAAATTTATGTTTTATATAATAAACCCAATGCCACAACACAACGTTAGAAAAGTAATTTCCTAACAAACAGTTTTATTTGATTAAATTCCAAACCTACCAGACAACTAATACTTCTTTAACGTTTCTACTGCAGTCTCTTCCCTATGTGAGGCCGATCCCAGATGGGCTCAAAGCAGGACTGGCATTGTACTTTCAGGGAGTTTCTGCCACGACAGGTGAAGGGTAAGCAATCATTTTTGTAGCTCTGTTCCTGCAATCATATCAACAGTGTATGTACTCCTTAAAGGCTCTCATGAAATAAGGTAGCCATCAATATGTGCTGAGCATTAAACCATTGGTCTCTCTGAAGTCTTGAAGAATGAAATCATTTTTTTTTGCAATCAAAGAATAAAAAATACCAACTGCAATTTGAATCCAGGGGCCTTAACCTGCCTCCACCTCCTTGCAGGTTTGAAATAAACTTCAAGACTGGGCAGTCTGACAAGGATGACATTGTTTTCCACTTTAATCCCCGATACAACTTGAATGTAGCCATGAACACTCGCAGAAATGGCACATGGGAAACTGAAGAGTCTGGTCCTGACAACCCGTTCAAAATTGGACAAGCGTTTCATGTGTTTATGGTCATTAAACCAGAAGGATATCAGGTATGTGATTGGTAAGATCAAATTCTCAAGATGCCCAAAACACAGCTAAGAAGTTATCTTCACACGTTTGCTTTCTATTTATTCATCAGATGTATGTAAACGGCAGGGAGTACTACCTATTCAAGCACCGGATCCCATTGGAAAAAGTGACTGCAATAACTATTGAAGGACATGTGACAATGAACCTATTTGCCTTCATACAAGTAAGTAAAATGTTTTCGCCAGTTCTTATAATACTTAAACATGACTGATATTGTGGAAGTAGCCAATGGGAATAATGGGATGAATGTTGATCTTTGTGATTGTGCTCAATTTCTGCCTCCTCATTAGAAGTGGAGCACATCTTTATTTGCTACACAACTAAAGAGCAGCTTGGTCCGCTGGTCGCCTTCCACCATACATTCTGAGCTCTCCCTTCCTGTCCAAACTCCTGTGAGTGAAAGATCGTTTCCTTTAACTTCTTAGTTTACGATGTAAAGGAAGTGTTTAGTACAAATGTGGTGGAAAGACCCGGTTTTAGCCAACGTCTAAAAATTTTTTGAATGTGTCAAATATGTTATGCTGCAGAAAATACCAATTGCTCTATATCAATGAGTCTATAACACAAAGCAAGGTCATGGTTAAGAGAAGTCTCATACCTTACAATTTTGCTTATTTTAGGCCCTTCCTTACGTGGGTCCTATAACTGGAGGCCTGAAAGCAGGAATGGCCTTGTACTTGCAGGGAATTGTCGGTACTAAAGGACCCAGGTAAGTGATGTATTAACGTTTACATTTACAGTTATTCATTCGGCAGACGCTTTCATCCAAATCGACTTCAAAGTATTTTGTGGTGACCAATTATCACTGCAGAGAAAATGAGGGTAAGGTGTCTTGCTCAAGGACCCTTCAGTCTGTGTCTGCTGGCACTGAGATTTAACTAAACTAATGTGAGAGAAAGTCATCAAAGAAAGACACTAACCACCAACACACAAGAAACATTAAACCATTTGTGATGGCAAGCGTTGTACTTAAAGTCTGTTGGAATGCATGATTGATCTAGAAGGAAGGAAAACATTTAACTTTATTTGCATTCAATTGCCATGACACATCTCAACCCTACACACAGGTTTGATATCAACTTCAAGACTGGACAGACAGACAAGGATGGCATCGCATTTCACTTCAACCCCCGACTTAACTCGGTTGTGGCCATGAACAATTGTGGAAGTGGAGGATGGGGCCCTGAAGAATTTGGCCCGGACAACCCCTTCAAACCAGGAGAAGCTTTTGAGATGTTCTTCGTCATCAAACCTGAAGGATACCAGGTACAGTACAGTACATGCCTTATGACACCAAATGCAAAAGATCCCTCAATCAAAACTAAGATGTAGTTTTTACATTGAGCCCTTGCTTTTGATCTACAAGGTACACGTGAATGGGAGGGAGTACTACCTGTTTAAGCATCGCGTACCGCTGGAAAAAGTGACAGCTTTAAATATTCATGGAGATCTTGTCGTCAAACTTTTAGGCTACATACAAGTAAGTCCAATCTTTTAGAATGTTGCTCGTTTTTTATTCTGAATAATTATCTTTTGTCATTCTATTAGAGCAACGTAGAGAGTAATTAATATTCTAAATAAACTAATATTATAGAACTGGAATCGACTGGGCTTTTTGCGCTGGGGCCTTTCCACCATACAGTCAGAGTTCTCACTTCCAGTGCAAAATCCTGTGAGTAACAGAACCTCAAATGTATCATCACATTGTACATTACCATGCAAGCACTTAAAAAAGCAGTTACACCTGAAATTTATGTTTTATATAATAAACCCAATGCCACAACACAACGTTAGAAAAGTAATTTCCTAACAAACAGTTTTATTTGATTAAATTCCAAACCTACCAGACAACTAATACTTCTTTAACGTTTCTACTGCAGTCTCTTCCCTATGTGAGGCCGATCCCAGATGGGCTCAAAGCAGGACTGGCATTGTACTTTCAGGGAGTTTCTGCCACGACAGGTGAAGGGTAAGCAATCATTTTTGTAGCTCTGTTCCTGCAATCATATCAACAGTGTATGTACTCCTTAAAGGCTCTCATGAAATAAGGTAGCCATCAATATGTGCTGAGCATTAAACCATTGGTCTCTCTGAAGTCTTGAAGAATGAAATCATTTTTTTTTGCAATCAAAGAATAAAAAATACCAACTGCAATTTGAATCCAGGGGCCTTAACCTGCCTCCACCTCCTTGCAGGTTTGAAATAAACTTCAAGACTGGGCAGTCTGACAAGGATGACATTGTTTTCCACTTTAATCCCCGATACAACTTGAATGTAGCCATGAACACTCGCAGAAATGGCACATGGGAAACTGAAGAGTCTGGTCCTGACAACCCGTTCAAAATTGGACAAGCGTTTCATGTGTTTATGGTCATTAAACCAGAAGGATATCAGGTATGTGATTGGTAAGATCAAATTCTCAAGATGCCCAAAACACAGCTAAGAAGTTATCTTCACACGTTTGCTTTCTATTTATTCATCAGATGTATGTAAACGGCAGGGAGTACTACCTATTCAAGCACCGGATCCCATTGGAAAAAGTGACTGCAATAACTATTGAAGGACATGTGACAATGAACCTATTTGCCTTCATACAAGTAAGTAAAATGTTTTCGCCAGTTCTTATAATACTTAAACATGACTGATATTGTGGAAGTAGCCAATGGGAATAATGGGATGAATGTTGATCTTTGTGATTGTGCTCAATTTCTGCCTCCTCATTAGAAGTGGAGCACATCTTTATTTGCTACACAACTAAAGAGCAGCTTGGTCCGCTGGTCGCCTTCCACCATACATTCTGAGCTCTCCCTTCCTGTCCAAACTCCTGTGAGTGAAAGATCGTTTCCTTTAACTTCTTAGTTTACGATGTAAAGGAAGTGTTTAGTACAAATGTGGTGGAAAGACCCGGTTTTAGCCAACGTCTAAAAATTTTTTGAATGTGTCAAATATGTTATGCTGCAGAAAATACCAATTGCTCTATATCAATGAGTCTATAACACAAAGCAAGGTCATGGTTAAGAGAAGTCTCATACCTTACAATTTTGCTTATTTTAGGCCCTTCCTTACGTGGGTCCTATAACTGGAGGCCTGAAAGCAGGAATGGCCTTGTACTTGCAGGGAATTGTCGGTACTAAAGGACCCAGGTAAGTGATGTATTAACGTTTACATTTACAGTTATTCATTCGGCAGACGCTTTCATCCAAATCGACTTCAAAGTATTTTGTGGTGACCAATTATCACTGCAGAGAAAATGAGGGTAAGGTGTCTTGCTCAAGGACCCTTCAGTCTGTGTCTGCTGGCACTGAGATTTAACTAAACTAATGTGAGAGAAAGTCATCAAAGAAAGACACTAACCACCAACACACAAGAAACATTAAACCATTTGTGATGGCAAGCGTTGTACTTAAAGTCTGTTGGAATGCATGATTGATCTAGAAGGAAGGAAAACATTTAACTTTATTTGCATTCAATTGCCATGACACATCTCAACCCTACACACAGGTTTGATATCAACTTCAAGACTGGACAGACAGACAAGGATGGCATCGCATTTCACTTCAACCCCCGACTTAACTCGGTTGTGGCCATGAACAATTGTGGAAGTGGAGGATGGGGCCCTGAAGAATTTGGCCCGGACAACCCCTTCAAACCAGGAGAAGCTTTTGAGATGTTCTTCGTCATCAAACCTGAAGGATACCAGGTACAGTACAGTACATGCCTTATGACACCAAATGCAAAAGATCCCTCAATCAAAACTAAGATGTAGTTTTTACATTGAGCCCTTGCTTTTGATCTACAAGGTACACGTGAATGGGAGGGAGTACTACCTGTTTAAGCATCGCGTACCGCTGGAAAAAGTGACAGCTTTAAATATTCATGGAGATCTTGTCGTCAAACTTTTAGGCTACATACAAGTAAGTCCAATCTTTTAGAATGTTGCTCGTTTTTTATTCTGAATAATTATCTTTTGTCATTCTATTAGAGCAACGTAGAGAGTAATTAATATTCTAAATAAACTAATATTATAGAACTGGAATCGACTGGGCTTTTTGCGCTGGGGCCTTTCCACCATACAGTCAGAGTTCTCACTTCCAGTGCAAAATCCTGTGAGTAACAGAACCTCAACTGTATCATCACATTGTACATTACCATGCAAGCACTTAAAAAAGCAGTTACACCTGAAATGTATGTTTTATATAATAAACCCAATGCCACAACACAATGTTAGAAAAGTAATTTCCTAACAAACAGTTTTATTTGATTAAATTCCAAACCTACCAGACAACTAATACTTCTTTAATGTTTCTACTGCAGTCTCTTCCCTATGTGAGGCTGATCCCCGATGGGCTCAAAGCAGGACTCGCATTGTACTTTCAGGGAGTTTCTGCCACGACAGGTGAAGGGTAAGCAATCATTTTTGTAGCTCTGTTCCTGCAATCATATCAACAGTGTATGTACTCCTTAAAGGCTCTCATGAAATAAGGTAGCCATCAATATGTGCTGAGCATTAAACCATTGGTCTCTCTGAAGTCTTGAAGAATGAAATAATTTTTTTTTGCAATCAAAGAATAAAAAATACCAACTGCAATTTGAATCCAGGGGCCTTAACCTGCCTCCACCTCCTTGCAGGTTTGAAATCAACTTCAAGACTGGACAGACTGACAAGGATGACATTGTTTTCCACTTTAATCCCCGATACAACTCGAATGTAGCCATGAACACTCGCAGAAATGGCACATGGGAGACTGAAGAGTCTGGTCCTGACAACCCCTTCAAAATTGGAGAAGAGTTTCATGTGTTTATGGTCATTAAACCTGAAGGATATCAGGTATGTGATTGGTAAGATCAAATTCTCAAGATGCCCAAAACACAGCTAAGAAGTTATCTTCACACGTTTGCTTTTTATTTATTCATCAGATGTATGTAAACGGCAGGGAGTACTACCTATTCAAGCACCGGATCCCATTGGAAAAAGTGTCTGCAATAACTATTGAAGGACATGTGACAATGAACCTATTTGCCTTCATACAAGTAAGTAACATGTTTTTGACAGTTTTCTTTCATCTGATTAACAAAGAATTGTATGTATCGCTGCAAATGTAAACACTTAAGAGACCATATTTACTTTTCTCTGAATTATTATTCCGGTGCTCTATGTACTTAATCTCTCCCTCATTATTAGACTTGGAGCACATCTTCATTTGCTACCAAACAGCGTTGGTCGTCTTTTACCAAGCAGCCGCAGATCTCATGTCCTGTTCAAAATCCCGTAAGTGAAATATTTAGTGACAGCTTAAAGTGCAACCCAGAAGAAACAATAAAAAATATTTTTTTTTTGCCCTTGAAATTTAAAATGTTCCCTTTAGCATCTCCTCGAACTCAATGGTATAATTTTTTTGTAATTTCACAGGGCAGAGGCGGTATTTGTGTTCCTCCCATTATAAGAGGCGGTTGTATTCCCCGTGCTGTTTTTCAACAAGCTCACAGGGGAGGCGGTTGTATCCGTCCTCCTGTTCATCAGGGTGGTCATCACGATGGTCATCACGGTGGTCATCAGGGTGGTCATCAGGGTGGTCATCACGGTGGTCATCAGGGTGGTCATCATGGTGGTCATCACGATGGTCATCACGGTGGTCATCAGGGTGGTCATCACGGTGGTCATCACGGTGGCCATTCTCAATGTCACAAAAAGTGAAGAAGTGTAAAAGATGTAAAAATCTTGCATGTTAATGATGTTTCAGAAATGTCAAACACATCAAATAAAACTTGACCACCATATGTTCTGTGTTATGGCTTTACTACCTCTTGGTACATTAGTACATTGTCCATCGCAGAAATTGTACAAATGGTTTAAAACATTTAAAATCCGTGACAAACTATAACTCCTCAAGCCCTGAGGATTTGATTTAAAATGAAGCTTTTGAGACTGACAAAAATTGTAACAATCAACATAGTTAGGAAAACATTTGAGGTTATTGGCCACAAGATGGAACTCTTTCTTCAAAGGACTCAGACATTTTTGCCTAATGTGTTGCCGCTGTAAAAAAAAAATACAGTAAAAAGGAGGACAAGTAATGGAAAAACAAATTACCATTACATCGATTCACAAAGCAAGCTTTTTAAGAATTAAGAAAAACTAAAGCACCTCTTACTACCATTGTAGAAAAATATGCCTACGAAATATTAGACGCTTATATTCATCCATCTCTTTGTGTGCAACCGAACAAAGAAAATTAAAGTAATTTGTGAAAATACTTTCATTTTTGGGTGAACCACATTTGAACCATTTAAACAGATGCTTTAAAACTTTTTGAGCTTGACCTTCTTTGTGTTAAGTTCAATGCTTGACCTTAGGGACATCTTTTAAAGCAACAAGGAGGAAAAAAGCCTAAACACGGTACTCAGACCTATTCAGCAATGTTCTCTCTCAGACTTTATCTAATGTAATCATGATAATACACTGGGAGAACTAATATCAATGCTACGCAGCCAAGAAAGTGGATCATATGTAATCAGTTCTTCAAAAAAAGAGTTTTACATATAGAGGGCTAGATAAAGGTCTTGTCTATATAGGTCAAGTAAAACAACACAGTAAGGATTGTGTAAAGTTTAAGTAAAGCATCTGCCCAATCCTCAAGTACAGTAGCAGCAACAACTTCAAAATGATGGAACTTCCCTGCAGTAAAATCTGAACACAAGGCAAGTTTTTTTTTTGTTCCTTTGTGTCACTGCAAACTTTTCATCTCATAAATGACACTCGAGCGGCACCAGTCCTCCTGCTCTTAGGCTGTCATATTGTGTTTAAAAGAGCCGGCCTGACCTAGACCTCTTAGAGATTAGCCAATGGCGGGAGTTTGATTTATTTAAGCTCTGGGAGAGGAGTTTGGTATATTTTTTAATGTGATTAGAGCAACGAGACACTTGTTGCTGTACACTGTCCTTGACTGGCATTTTTGACAGTTGGGCAATTGCGTGAAAATGTCAACCTTACCGTGAAATATTGAGTTTTGACAAAAGTTTTTTTTATAGCATTATTGTTAACATTTGGTTGTTCAAAAACCCAAGTAAAGTCTTTTTTTTTTATATTTTGTGGTGCAGTTTTTCATTGTGAAGTAAGGGTTATTTTCAGGATGGTCAAATCCATAACGTTATATAAAATAAAGTAATTATTTCATATTCTATAAAGACACAACTCTTGGCCATTTGTTGGATACTTTGATTATGGTTTCTACATTTTTCTTCACATTAATCTTAAGATGTTTTTCTTCCCTTTTTGTCACGTCCAAAACAGCTTTATTTATCTGTTTGAAATAGAAAACTTGCGATGATATTTATAAACTGGTATGTTTCTAAAAAAAAATTGTTTCAATCCCATCAACAAGGGTTTGTATAGTATAAACAATTAATTTAGTTTCCAATAGTTTCAATGGTGAGGTGGGCGAAGAACCCAAATGCAGTCACGTGTGGAGCAACAAATACTTTTAATAAAAAACTAAACAAAAACCCACCATGGGGAACAAAGTACAATACAATAAGGCAAACAAAAAACTTCCCACGAGGGACCACAAAACAAGGTAGTATTACAAACTAAAATAAGGCAAGACATGGAACAGACATAATTCATTCAATTACACGAAAACTCGAAACGCCTTCAAGACCTTCACAAAACCACGATATCTGTAGTCAAGTAACACGTGTAATGCGACCGCTCAGGACAGCAAACACAAGGGTATTTTATATGGAACATAACAAGGGATAACAACATGAGGGCCGGTGTGGGGAATGAAGCAATGATGGGAAGATAGATGGCCAACAAGGGGGCGGGGTCAGAAGAAGAGACAAGATAGCATATGGCATGTCAAAACAAACGATGCCATGTGACCCCAACAAAAACACATGGATCTGCCATGATTCTGCCAAATTCAGGAAAAAACATAACCAAGAGATGCAGAATCATGACACATTGCATTTAATGTCTTGTCAATAACGCAAAATTGCACTGAATAACACTGAAATTGCCCAAATGACTTTTAACTGATCACAAGGAACTTTTTTTCTAAGCATTCATGACGATAGTTCTGCTGAGCCACAAGCTATTTCCGTTAGTTCTTCCAAAATCTATTCATACTCATTTACTCTCCCTTTTGTCATTTCAAACCTTTATGACTTTTTACTTTAATAGAACACATAGAGATATTTTGTAAAATGTGGGTGCCTGGCATCAATTTGCATTGCATTCGTGTCCACGCAGTAGAAGTGAGAATACAATGAGCAATGAACAACGAGCTTGCATTTTAAGATATTTATTTTTGAGTGAACACTTTATGTCTTGTTCAAGTCTGTCGGGAGACTCAAGTCTGTAGAATGTCAACAGCGAAACACTGTAGACAAAACACTTTAACGTTTTTTTTTCCTTTTGCAGGTATTAAACATTGATCAACTGCTTTGTTTTTTAAGACATGATGAATTAAAATCAAATGAATTCTATTATGAATTAACTTTGATATGTAAAAATATATATATTTATTCTGTTTAATTATTCAACGGTTTTAAGTTTGTGGTGGGATTGGGCTTTTGTCTTAACTTTGACATTTATATGTGTATACATTAATATATTTAGATGTTAAAGTAATAGATGTAACATATAAATATATATATATATATATATATATATATATATATATATATATATATATATATATATATATACACACATAAGTTTGTTCATGTGTCAACTTACGACTATTATTATTACTATTTTACTGTCATATAAATTTTTGGATAAATGCAAATATGGCACTCGTAGTCATGTGGTGTTGTTCTATAAAAGCTACTGTGATGGTCTGTGATTACTGTGATTACATTATTTAAAAGTCATTCCACCAAAAATTTTTATTCGTGTCCGTAAACACGAATGATAAATAGATGCAAGGATATTTAAAAAATCATTTTTATTCATAGAGAAAATGAAACAATATATTGTTGACATCGTAGTGAATATAAAGCTGAGTCACGGCTGCATGTGTAAAGAAATCCTTCCTGTCATTGAATAGTTTCTGTATCTTGTAGTAAAAAAGTAATATCTTAAGGCAAACACTGGCTGGTCAAAGTGCGAGGTTTAAGACTTGTGTAGTGTAAAAAGTATGTCATGCAGGGATTAAGATTCGGGTTGGACTGACTCTCCCTCTCTCTCTCTCTCTCTCTCTCTCTCTCTCTCTCTCTCTCTCTCTCTGGTCTCTCTGGTCTCTCTCTCTCTGGTCTCTCTGGTCTCTCTGGTCTCTCTGGTCTCTCTCTCTCTCTCTCTCTCTCTCTCTCTCTCTCTCTCTCTGGTCTCTCTCTGGTCTCTCTCTCTCTGGTCTCTCTGGTCTCTCTGGTCTCTCTGGTCTCTCTCTCTCTCTCTCTCTCTCTCTCTCTCTCTCTCTCTCTCTCTCTCTCTCTCTCTCTCTCTCTCTCTCTCTCTCTCTCTCTCTCTCTCTCTCTATCTCTCTCGCTCTATCTGTAGTTCTGTGTTCATGTTTGGTTTACTCTCAACAGACTGGCTCAATTTCAGAGCTATTTCCTGTCGCCCACCCCCAGATCTAAACATGTATCTAATGTGTTCCCACAACCAAACATTTTCTCTAACTCAGATCACAAACACTATTGTAAAGATTAATGATTTGTAGCTTTTAATGTTGTTGCTTAACTGATATGATGATGTAATTTTGATCAGTTGAATGGCAGATCATTGAATCCCAAAGTGTGTGCGTACAATAGAAAAAAAATAATATGATAGAACTTATCTCTGCGATCTTTGGATCGCTCATATTCATCTGTTTGATACATTAGAGTCTATTGAATCTTTTCAATACTGTTCGACAAATAGACTCTTTTAATGATTTAGTATTTTAATATGGCTTGAAAAAGTTTTATTCTTTGAACTCTTTGTTTAAAAACAGAACAACAAAACGATTCCACAAATTCTAAAATGACGATTTTTAAAGTACTTTTTTTTGTTGGCAGTGATTGATGAACTTTGAGTGAATTGAATCAATCGATGCACAAAAGGATTTACTTCTCGGGTACACTTTTGACGTCGCAAAACGTGTAAAAAAGTAGAAAAACCCATCTGAAACAACGTTTTGCGATATAAAGTATGTTGTTCTCTGCGTCACCTGGCGGATAATCTGTGAAGCACAAAAATATGTATTTAAATTCCCAGGACTCTTCTTGAAGAATTTAACAATTCATCCCGCGACAAATCGCTCAATTCTGCAAGCATGGTTCTTCACCGAATTTCCACAAAGAAATGTGCATTTCTAATGGTCACATCCGACATTAAATAGAAGTTTGTAGTATCAAGGTTGTTAGACATCATGAGGAAGTGTGTTAGGATATATCTCTCTTTGAAAGGCAAGTTCTTGCATGAGGGACAATGACGTTTTTTCCCATGAAATGTTTAATTTCATGTGAATCAATGACACAACCAACTGTGTCTGGTGCTTCCATCGTATTGACAATATTGTGTAATGTCTTTAATGGTAATAGGAATTCTTTTGAATTTAAAGCTCCCATCGAGTCTTTCTGCATTCTCAGCAAACCAAGACTCTTAATCTTTCTGGCCAAAGATTTGACAAGTATTTTTTTGTGAAGCAGACTAAATTCTTGTGTGTTTTAATGACTTCATAGGCAATAACTTTACAAAGTTAAATCAAGCAATAAATCATTTTTATTGACAAACCTCTTGCTTCAGCAAACATAAAAAGTTAGCAGAAGACAGTTTTGAGGTCAAATTATATAAAAGTTGCTTGAGAAATAAATTTGCCCCTTGCTGTTTGTCGTCTGCGTTATTAGATCAACTCAACTCATGCAAAAATTATAATGATGTCATTGTATTACCTCTAACCAATGCTGCATATTTTCACTTCCATTTTACACTTGTTTAAAATGTTTGCTTTTCCAAATAAGTATTAATCTATGCATCAAGATCTTCTACAGCATTTCTTTAAGATCCTAAATTCTATAGTAAACTTTGATAAATATTGGACGGGGACGGTGATGGATGTAAGGGGTTATGTGAAAGTGCTTCTCAGCAATAGATTCCAAACATAAAAATAAAAGATCAAGTGAAATAAATTTATACAGGTGGCAGTGAAGGAGAAAATCAATTCTTCGGGCTCCGGGAAAAGAGATGAAGCCCATTAGGACACCTATTATGCAACTCAGCATTTTAACCCAGAGCTTGAAGTTAAATGCTTTAATGCTCCATTAAGTCACGGCTTTAGCTATTAGCCCGTATTCTCATGCTGTTCAACAAGACCAAGAAGACAATCGATAAGCATGCATCATGTACAGACAGTTGACTATTTATTATAACTGAATGATACATTTATACAATATTTTCAAAACCTTTAATCTCATCAAGGAAATGAAAAGCCATGGGTATGACAATGCATACAATTTTGAATTTTTCACCAGTTTTTGAAAAACTGTCAGGCATTTCAGGCAGAACATTTCAGGCCAACTTATTTTAGGCCCATTTTCAAGGATTTTCAGGCAAGTATTCTAATGTAATCAATGGAGGCAGGAAACATCATGTGCAATTAAACTAAAATTTATATGCCATACATTTTTACAGATGCAAAACATTTGTGCATATTGCTTTTGTATAATGTTAATAATAATAATTGTATAATTATTTGTTATAATAAAACCAAAATAAATAACAATAAGCTCCTCTCTATGTTTGGTGAACGAAGTGCTTAGCTTAATAAATATCACAAAAGTAAAAATGTTGATTTACTTAAAAAATCTTTTAAAAACATAAAAACCAGCAGTTTATTTCTCTTAATTTACAAATAGGTTTTTACTTGTATGTGATTTGATTAATTCTAATAAAATTTTTGAGTTAATCAAGTGTACTTAAATTCTTTACTTAAATAAGCAGAATTTTAACAGTACATTCACTTCATTTAAAATCTTTTAAATGTACTCATTTTTGAGAGTTAATCTTTTCACGCAAAAACACATATGTTCTTTTAAAAGCCGTCTTGCAAAAAGATATTTTGAACGGTGTTGGTAAAAGAAAATCGTTTGTCCCAATTAACATTATACAATAGACTTACATTTACATTTACATTTAGTCATTTAGCAGACGCTTTTATCCAAAGCGACTTACAATAGTCGAGGAGACAATGAAGCGGTAAATAGCCGATACAACAATACTTCAATCGGGATCATCAGATTTCATTTACTTATATTTTACATCTTATTTTTGTCTGCAGAATAAAGAAAGTCGTGGCAGGTCTGATATTCTGGGTTGAGCTGTCCCTTTAAGCTTGCTCATGTTGAGGACAAAGTTGAGGATAAAAAAATAAGCAGGAGCAGAAAAATGGGCTTGTCTGCGGAACGATGAGAGGCGTTTCATGGGATCGATATTGTCAGTATTTGATAAATACGATGCAACACCGGCGGAAGAGAGAGTACAGAACCAAGAGATGTATGAACTGGGCCCCACCAAAATATCAATATGTGTGCGATCTTCAGCACCTTAGAGGCAGTTAACACAACAGTGCCATGTGTTATAACGAATGTTGCTGACATGATGATGAAGGAAGAAGAAACACATGATGAACTTCATAAAGGAGTGTCTCCTCTGGATCTGAAATAGCGATAAGGTCAAATTGTATAGCATGCAATAAGACATTCAGACCATAGCGTATAGACTTCCATCCTGTAGTGTGTTACTCTATGCATGAATTCAACAGTCATTACCCGGGCTCCTGTTATACAGTAGATTACCTCTGTAATTATGATGAGAAAATGGATCGCATATTTCATCATATAAAAGAGTAAAAGTAATATTTGCACAATTAAAATTGCGGTTATCTAGTGTTTTTCACACTGTAAACAAACACTGTGCATCATTTGAACCATTCTAGAATGATAAATCTCAACACAAATTTTTCACAAATTGATGTGTTGACTGCATTCATGAAGCTTGCTTATTATAAGGTTTTAAACTATTTGTCACATGAGTTGTAATTTGATAACAAATGGTTAAAAAGTGAAAATGATCAATACAGGTTATTTAACAGACATTTCGATTAATGCATAAATGAAATGCAAAGCAGTCAATGTAAAATACAGCTTCAATGAAGATGGAAAAATACTTGAAATTAATATTGTGTCTATTGAGGCTAATCCATTAACGTGAATATCTGTTAAAAACTATTTGCCTACGATTGCCAATATTTATAAAAATGTAGTAAAATCTTGATGCTGCAAGGTCTTTACATTGCAGGAAAATAACTATACATGCAGTACAAATAAATAAATAATAACAAGGTCAGCAAATGAAAGCCACAAGAAACACTCAGATAATTAAAGTGCTTTATCTCTTGCACAAGCGTCACTGAAAGCACATTTGTCCAGATGCACGCTGAAACACAGGGGAAACAGGTGCAGCTGGTTTCCTTTACTTTTTTATCAACATAATCACTGCCAGCTCCAAGCTCTACACAGCTGGTCTCTTGGATTTCTATGTGTACAAATGAACATAAACACTTGTGCACACACACACATTTTCACAGTACACAGAGCTGTTTTGCGTATCCATTTTGTTGCACATCTGCAGACCAGAAAGTCGCAACACTGAAGGAAAATGTGACGTCAAATTGTTGAAGTTTACAAAACTAATTTTGCAAGCCGTTTCAATTTCATAATTCATAAATGACTTATTTTAAAAACAGTAATAACACAAAAATAATGTATAAATGATAACTAATACTCATAAATCATAACTGTGTATTAGTACACTTTTTCTAAACTGCTTATAAATATTACATTTAAAACATGTATTTATATAATTTATATTCTTAATTGGTGTTATATTCATGAATATATTTTAAACATATTAATTTAGGTTGTAAAATAATATTGTTATATAATATTTAACATGTTGCAGGCAGAGAAATATAAGTTACCTTAACTTAAAATGACCCTTTTTTAATTTTGCCAAGCCTTGAGTCGATTCCTCTAAGACATTTTGGTCTTCAAAACTGTGTTTGTGAGCTTGTGCTTTAAATAATGTTACAGCATGGTTTACAAGAACACTTTCTAATTTATAAAAGTATACATTTCTATTTTAAGTTTTTAAAAAAAGTATACTAATAGCACACTTGTTTTTCATAAGGGATGTCTTTATCTTGCACTAAGATTCTTAATGTTCTCATTTGGCCTTGACTGCAGACTAAACACTTATGGAATAGAAATGCCATTTGATTTCCTGTCATTTATAGCAACAGTGATTTTCCACGGAACCGATAAATCGCTGCTTACATGGAAAATGGCTATTCTATAATCTCTGAGAAAAATCTGAAAATAACCTTGAAAGGCAAGAGCGAAGGCACAACCGTGCCATTGAAAAGAAAATCATATAGAGGCGACATGCAATGAAGGGATAATGCGTCACTGTCATACATCAACAAATGATTTGACCTTGCATCTAAACTCAGAATTTCTGCATCATTGCACGTTCAAAAAATGATAGATGCGATTTCCTCATCACAATAGGAGAATTCCTTTTGCATGTTTTTATAAGATGTACAGTCACTTGTGTGTAAATAAGCCAGAACTGTGTGTTTACTTAAGGTTATTCAAGAAACTTTCCTTCATATCTTGGCTTGCACAAACTCTTTAAGTTGTAAAACATGTTTAGATAACAGAAGGCATCTCCAAACAAGTTGACATTAAAGAAAAGTTTCCAGTGTTTAGTAAGTAGATGATAAGGCCATGATTACAGATGTTAGTGTCTATCACAGATCGGACTCCTCCTCTTTCTGGAACACAACAGAAGCTCAAGACCCCAGATCAGATTGTTTTGCAGTGAATCGATTCAACTGGATGATTCATTTCAATGATTCGATTCATTCAAGGCTGTAAAATGTTTTGACCACTAATGTTCATGTGCAGAAGTCTGGATATGAGCAATTCTAATACAAGATAAACACATGTGTTATTTTAATTGATTATTTTCATTTTTTAATACTACAGAGATTTAAGAAGCTGGAAAGTACACCTGTGATTAAAAAGTGTTTATAATCATATATTAGATCTTCATTATTCTGTCAATAATAATACTTGGTACAAATGTTGTTTTTCTCTAATTAAGAGCATTATTTAACTCGGGATTACTTTGTTACGTCTTGTTCTAAATGTTTCTTTTATAAACTCATTTATATGTCAATTTTAAAAGCTAAGCTAAATGACTAAATGTGAATGTAAATATATGATTATAAATAACACATAAATCATATAAACGTTAAGACATAACACTATCGAATGAGTTACGAGAGGTGATTACATAATTTCATGAACGCTTTATTATTATTATATTATTATTATTTCTATTATTATTTCTATAATTTTTTATTATTATTATTATTATTATTATATTATTATTATTATTTGTAGTATTATTTTTATTATTATTGTTGTTATATTATCATTATAATTTTTATAATTGTTATTATTATTATTGCAATTATTATTATTATTATTATTATTATTATTATTATTATTGTTATTATAATTGTTATTATTATTATTATAAATTATTATTTTCATTATCATTATCATTATTATACTTGTTATTATTATTATAATTGTTATTATTATTATTATTATTAATTATTATTTTCATTATCATTATCATTATTATAATTGTTATTATTATTATTATCATTATTATTTGTATTATTTTTATTATTGTTGCTGTTGTTGCTATTATTACTGTTATTATTATTATTATTGTTGTTGTTATTATTATTATTATTATAACTGTTATTGTTATATTAAATAATATTCACACATGAAGAAATACTATATATATTTACCATAGTTATTGTTGTTTTTGATATTCACAAAACATTATCGTAGACATAATAATAATTTAACAGCATTTATAACAGTTCCTTCATTTCTCATATATAATAATATTAAATAACAGCATGGCCTAACATAGCATAACTACCATATAATAACACAATACAACATGTAAGTTAGCAATCAAACTATGATCACATATGACATTAATAATGTAGTTTAGTGTGAATTATGCATGATCCAAACAGGTTTATGAAATAAGACACAAGGTCTGGCGAATCACATGTAAAGAATCGGTTCAAAAGAATCGGTTCAGGTGAATCGGTTCAAAAGATCCGAAGTGCCTCGCGCGGGTTGCGGAGTGAGCTCGAGTGAGCTCGTGTGAGCTCGCATCCAAACCTCCTCGAGACTTCGGGTCTCGCTCACGCGCTGCTGCTGACCCTGGGAGTTCTCCTCCGGAGGAATGTGGAGAAGCGGCGGTGAGTCACATGGACTTTGGCTCTTTCCCCTCCAAGAGTTGTGGATCTGTCAATCCATGTCATGCATGACTGTGGCCAGATGACTCTTTTCCTTCTGTAGAGTGTGACCTGCTGTGTTTGTAATGTAGGTGATGAATGACAGCTCTTCTTCTCAACATCTCTGACATCATGACTGCAGACTTGAAGAACTTGACGTCCCTCTTGACTAACATGACTGAGCTTCCAAACCAGACCAGGGGATGCAGCTTAACCAAAACCGGCTTCCAGTTTTACTACCTGCCCACCGTCTACATCATCGTCTTCATCACGGGACTCATCGGGAACAGTCTGGCCATCTGGATGTTCTTGTGCCACATGAGACCCTGGAGCAGCATCTCCGTCTACATGTTCAATTTGGCCCTTGCCGATTTCTGCTACGTGCTCTCGCTGCCCTTCCTCATCTTCTACTACTTTAACAAGACCGACTGGATCTTCGGAGACGTGCTGTGCCGGCTGCAGAGGTTCATCTTCCACGTGAACCTCTACGGGAGCATCCTGTTCCTGACGTGCATCAGCGTGCACAGGTATTCCGGCGTGGTCCATCCCCTGAAGTCCTTGGGAAGGTTGAAGAAGAAGAACGCCGTGCGGACCGTCGCCCTTGTGTGGGTCATCGTGGTGGCGGGAATCTCTCCCATCCTTTATTACTCACGCACCGGGCCCAAGAAGGGATTGACGACCTGCTACGACACCACGACCGAGGACGAGCTGCCCGGCTACTTCATCTACAGCATGTGCATGACGGTGTTCGGTTTCTGCATCCCGTTTGTCATAATCCTGAGCTGTTACGGAGGGATTGTCAAGGCCCTCATTTACAACGACATGGACAATGCTCCTCTGAGAAGGAAATCCATTTACCTGGTCATCATCGTTCTGACCGTGTTCGCCGTCTCCTATTTGCCCTTCCACGTCATGAAGAACCTGAACATGAGGGCTCGACTCTACTTCCAGAGTCCGGACATGTGTGACTTTAATAATAGAGTGTATGCCACTTACCAGGTGACGAGGGGACTGGCGAGTCTGAATAGCTGCGTGGACCCCATTTTGTACTTCTTGGCCGGGGACACGTTTAGACGCAGACTGTCCCGGGTCACCAAGAAGGCCTCCAGAAAGGGAGATCACCCTCTCCAGTCCAAGAGCGAGGAGACGGCGCTCAACAGTTTGCCCGAGTACGTCCAGAACGGCGATAAGGGTGTCTGACAGTCATTACAGGATTGTGATCTGTAACTCTTGTATGTTGACAATCGTTCTGTATTTAGAATATGGAAAGTCAGCGTTCTGTACCGTAGGCCGGTGTTAGTCGCGTATTACTTTTACTGAGTTAGGAGGTTTTCCTATGTGATGACAGACGAAACAAAACCAAGGAACTTTACCGCTTAGAATGAACAAGCGTGCCACCACTAACCAGCTTTGTTTGAGTATTCAACATTAACTATTAGAACACCGTTATGTCATCTGAGTTTGGTTTGTTCGCGGCGAATGGTTAAGATGCACTGTAGAGTAAAATAACTGTAAATAATTGTGGACATTTAAAGTGATACTTCAACGCAAAATGAAAATTCCATCATTATTTACTCACCCTTTTGTTGTTTGAAACCTGTTTGAATTTCTACAATCGAACGAAGAAAAGAATAGAAAGAAGATATTTTGAAGAATGTTGGTAACGTTCACATGCATTGGTGCTTCCCAAGAGATATAAATAGATGTCAATGCTGTTCGATGACAAACTTTTTTTTAAATATCTTACATTTCGCAGAAAAAAAGTCACACAGTTTGGAAATGAGTAAACGATGACCAGAATTTTCAGTTTTGGGTGCCAATCACTTTAAGACACTTCAGTGTATTTGTCTACTGCTCTGTTACCGTAGAATGTGTCGTGTAGATCACATGGATTTAGCCTTGTGATCACGAAGGGACTAATATAACCGTGTTTCAAATTATTAGTAAAATGTTTGTAATGCATTCGTAATATCCTGTGATGTTGCTAAAACAAATACAAAGACCTGTCTGTTAAATCCTCGTAATTGTTTTTAGTGCTGTCTTCCTTTCTGTTCGTCTGTTTCTAAAGGTCTGTTAAAGGGATAGATTACCCCAAAATAAACAACTGACAGTGTTCCAAACCTGTATGCCGTTCTTTGTTTGGTTGAACACAGGGGGGAGATATTTGGAAGAATGTTACATTTTTGGGCTGTCATAGTAGAAAAATATAGTATCAATGTTTGGTTCTGTTGAATACAAAAAAGATATTTTGAAAAATGTAGGAAAACACACAGCCTTCGGGTCACCTTTGACTACTATATAACTCTACTGATGCAGTCAGCGCTTGCCCAGAAATCTAAGTGTATAGCAGTCTTCCAAATATCTTTCTTTGTGTTCAACATGTCAAGGACAGTTTGGAACAGTTTGGTGGTAACTTCTTACAAAATGTTCCATTTTCGGTTGATTTATCCATTTAAAACCTGTACGTAACAATGTCACCTGTGGACAAAAAGATATTTTGAGAAATGTCTATGTGGATTCTGTATCCACACATTGAAATTGAATGTGGTCCAGTTTTATCGCGTTTCCAAAATATCATCTTTCGTATTCTGCACAAGTTTGTAATGACATGCGGGTGACTGAATTACAACAGAATTTGTTTTCCGGTAAACTGTCCTTTTAAAGTTTGAATATGTGAATGTAGTCTGATCTATATACATTTGCATTTGAAATAAATAGATATTGCTTTAGTGCGAAATACTTAACTCTTCTTCCATATCAATCCACAGTTTTCTGTTGATGATAGGCAAAGCCACGGTGCCATTCAAGCATTTGGCAGACACCTTTATCCAATTCCATTCAAGCTTCACATTCATCATCACCACAAGAAAGCTCTTAATTATGTTCCCTTGTGATTTATTCATGACCGTTTGACTGTTTACAGTATTTTAGCTCTCTTTTGTTTCCCCTCACCCTTCTAGTTCAAGACGATGGGTATCCTGCCATGGCGCCAGTTTCACGTTGCGCCGTTCTCAATTGCTTTCCCTTTTCCCTGAGCGGATCGACTCTTTGTTTCTCTCACAGGAAAGGAGAAGGCAGGAAAAGGAATGAGGGAGGAATAAATAACACTGCATTTTCTTTTCCTCGCAGACTTCTCCTAGTCACTCTTTGTGAGAGGAACAAAAGCCGAACGGTTACAGATGCTGGACAGAGCCGCAAGAACTTAATTCTGAAGCTGAGTTGTGTGATTTCCATTCTGATCTTTTGAATTTCCTTTTGTGTGTTTATATGTCAAATATCTATAGGAGTTGCATTTGCATTTTCCCATATGAGTATGCATACGTCTCTCTATACTTGATCCTCCACCTGTGTCTTTCCAGCAATGCTTCTTTAATACATTCAGATATTTTGTGTGTCTATGAATGGATGAACGGACTGTTGGAAAAGCATGCTTCGGCATGCTCATGTAAGTGTGTGTGTTTGCTTTTGTGTTTGCAGGAAGGAAGAGGCCGCCACGACAATGCCAGCCTCCACCAGACCTGCCGAGGCACGAAAACCCCCAAGCCCTGCCAGCCACTCCGCCTCCATCTGCTGTTCTCCTAATGTGACACCGTTTAAACCTGCCCTCTGTGAAGCACTGAGAGGTGGAGAAAAGGAGAAGAGGGACATGGAGATAGAGGAAGAGAGAACAAATCCTTCTTGTTGCACGAGGGTCAAGGCTATCACCATGGCGACAGGGCAAAGTGAAATAGCTCTTTGAACTAGTGGGTGCTGTGAAAGGGACGTTTTTATGCACTTACAAATTACGCCACCATCAGGAAGATTTATGTGGACATCAGATATAATATATCCATATTTTTATATTTGTCATGAAAATTTACAAATGGATGTTTGGCATCAGTTGATTAAAATGTTTTGATTGCATCTTTATATGAGTAGGACACCAAAATAAAAATTAGGACATTTGACATTTTAAACCTGTATGTTTTTCTTCTGTAAAACACAAACGAAGATATTTTGAAGAATGTTGGTTATCGAAAACTGTAAATCCATTTTGATTTGCAGTAAGGGCACGAAACCAACGCATTCTTCAAAATTTCTTCTTTTGCGTTCTGCAGAAGTAAGAAAGCCATACAATAGGGTTAAATGATGGCAGAATATATACGTTTTTGAGTGACCTTTCACTCTAAGTCATCAGCTATTTCTCTCATGAAGTTTGTTTTTGTAGTTTGCTTATGAGTCGCATAACTTAAAATAGGAAAAATTGGGCCAATTTAGTCCCTAGCACTATAAGTACAATTAATGTACACTACTAGTATATTGGTATTAGTATTCTTACTAAATAAAGCACACTGTTACATATACGTGACATTTACTTAAGGATTCTTATAAAAATCAACTTCATGCTTACTTCTTTTTCATAAGCGTTCTGAAGATCTTGTCTTCAAATCTGTCAAATGGCCATTTTCCAATCCATAGCTTAAATTCCAATCCTCCTCAGCTTAAAAGGATATGCATTGTGCTCCTCGCAAAGCGAGACAGCTTTGATTTCAAATTCATTTTCTGCAAATAATGAAGCTGCAAATCCTTATCGAACACGATTTCCATATTTCATAATTTAATGGATTAAAATGCTCAAGAAGTGAATCTTCTGAACTCAGCATGGTGCCTTGTGCAATGAATTATTCCCTTAATGAATTCTATTATCACTGCATTATTCTCCAAGCGCGATACACAATGCAAAGTGACAATCGCTCTTTGCTTTTCACAGTTGGATTAAAATCCCCAAGTACTATATATAGCTGAACATCTCTTTGGAAAATTATCACAGACGTGCTGTTTGATCAGCAATCTTGTATTAGGTCACCAAACTAAAGTCCTATGTTTATTCTTCAAGGCTCCTTGCTGTTTTCATTTATTTACACAAGGTTTGTTTGTGTAGGGAGAAGTGTGGAGTAAGGCATGCACAGCCTATTTCTGTTTTGGTATAAACCGGAATGGCCTGAATACCAACATTGGTCTTTAACAGCCAACATAGGACAATATTTCACCATTTTTGTTTCCACTGACCCACATGTTTTCATATCCTTAGCACAATACAATCGGAAGATGTCCCAGTTTCATTTGAACTAGAAAAGCTATACACTTCCCTTGCTTTTTTTGTAACTCACTTTAAGGGAGTTGCTCACGTGTGACCAGGCGCTTGTGTTTCATTCTAGTGTTGCACAGAAATCCAAGGATGTGCAGAATTTACAGAATGTTTTAAAAAAAGTATCAAGTTTTAAGTGACCGTTTAAAAGGTGTGTTTTATATAATATGAGTGGGACTAGTATGAATAGAATAGTATGTCGGATGTATTGCGTCTTCAATGTTTCTTGTCATGTGACAAGCGGCATCCAGTGATTGACACTTCCAGGCCGGAAGCCAATGTCTAGAGGCATGGCCACACCAACATCATCACTGATGAGTCCGCGACCCAAAATGCAAACACGCATATCTATAGAGAACGGTTGACCCATGGTTTCCATCTGGCACACCTTTATGAGTAAATAGTTATTTGATGATTTATGGTTATACGGTTGGAGAGGGCTTTACTGCTTTCTGTCATGTACACATTCGTAATACAGCATAGTTGTCTTTTACATCAAATCAATACATTGCTGAGTTGGCATGTCATATGCATGTTGGAACTAGTTGGCTGTAATTGGTTTGATTTGCTTAAAAAATGTGTCTTCTGTATTCTCCCAATGTTCCGTACTTGTCACTTCTGATGAAAGTGTAGAGGTAAATGAACATGTAAATTATTCTTGTTGGTCTTGTGCTATAACCTGTTTGCCACATGCGTAGGCTTGTGAGACGAGCCATGAAAACAAATGAAAGTTGATACATGAGTGGACTCCAGTTTCCAATATTCAGCTTTTATGTTAACAATCTTAACTATTTAGTTTCAATTACAAAAGAAGTAGCTCCGGGTCTTTTTCAAAAGTTGAAAAGAAAAAATGGAAGAATATTAAAGTGTGTGCAATGCTTTGGAAATTGACCTGAATTGTAATTGTTTTAGCATTTGTTATGGGTTGTTTTGGTATTTTACTAGACTTCTTAAAGTGATAATGTGTCCAAAATTGTGTCATTAATTGAAATCCTCTTGTCATTTAAACCTGGTTGTTTTAATCCGCATAACCACACATAAGTGGCATCCGTTTATTTTTGCAGTGAATGATTGTCAGTTATCAACATTTTTAAAAATATCTTCTTGTGTGTTCTGAGAAAGCAAGTCTCACATGTTTTTATTGACACGAGGGAGAAAAAATGATGACATTTCAGTTTTGGGTGAACTATCACTTTTAACAAAGGTTTTTGATAAAATAAAATAAAAATTCTGTTGATAAATTGTCAAAGGGCAATGTGTGAAATTTCATTATAGCTAGAATTATTTACTTTTGTTTCCCAAAACTACATGGAACTATCCTACAATGCAATGCACTCAGCTGGGAGTAACATTTTGTCAAATAAACTAAATGTAATAACAGCTATTAATATTTTAAAATCATACATTGTATTATTGTATTTTATTGTTTTAAATGTACAGCTGCAGAAAGAAAGAGACCAAACCAAAGTGTGTACGTATTTGATAATTTCTCAAAACATTATTATAATTTAAAATGGAAACAGTTATAAAAAATAAATAAATGAATGCAACTTGAATTCTGCTCAGAAAACATAATTTCATGTTCAGGCTTCGACAACACAATACTAATGTTATGCTGTATTTCAGGACTGGCACATAATTAATGTTTGATTGAAAACATCTTTTTTGCTCAACTTTCACACAAACTTTCGCAATATCTATCACATTGCTGTTGGTTGACTTTCTGACATTCCTGTGGTTTGTTTCTGTCCGAACCCAACAGTCAGTGCTCTGGAATTGGCACGATGCATGCAGAAATGCTGATGCGTGCAGTAAAACTGAAATGGTCTCTTTCCTTGAAACTTTTCCAAGATAACCTACAAGGTCAAGTTTTTCAGTTTCTGTCTCAGTATCGTGGGATAATAACTGAGGCTTTACCTTAAGCCTGAGAGTAGAAAGCATCAGAGGGATAGCTCTGCGGTCAAAGTCACCCGTCGTGATCTTTCAGCCTGGCTACACTGTCGTATATGTAGTGTACTTGCTTCTAAGTCCTCTGATTGAACTGGGAGATGAGGAGGTCATAAAACGTCATATCGATTGTGCTAGACACGGATGTGAGAATGCAATTTGAAGACAGGATTAGGAACGAAGGACCTGGGGGCAGACGAATGACATACATCAATAGAGGTTACACCGAATAACTTCTTTTTGCAGAAATGAGACGCATCTTCTCAAGCTTGCATGATGAAGTAATGGAAGTCGACATGTATGTGTTAGTCAGAGAAAGGCTGTATGTCAAGATAACTCTCATTCAGACATCCGGACATAGTACTGACATCACAGTACATCTGGATCCCTGTTTTATCAACCCTGGACCAAAAAAATGAGAAAGAGGGAACGAGAGTGATGGACAATAATGAGGAAAGGATTTTATATCCTGTCTGTCAGAGTGAATTTAATATATTGTGCTGGGATTAGATGTATTTTATAATATGAAATGGCCAGGCACATCTTTAATTAACACAAAGTATGTTTTTGGCAAGAAATAGTGCAGCGGGACACAAAATCTCTGCCAAGATCTATTCAGCTGTTTTTGCACTGACACAACTGGATCAACGGAGTTATTCTTTATTTCTAAAGTCAGCATTGATTTAAACTGACCCTTCATACATATACGAATATCTTTTTAACGACTTTAAAGTGATAGTTCACCCGAAAATGGAAAAACCTGTCATGAATTATTCACTCTCTAGTTGTTACAAACTTGTGTAAAATGTGTTATTTTGTACGAGAAATGTATTTGGGACCCACCAAAAAAGGAGACACAATTGTCTACTATAGTAGGAAATATGACAACGATAGTCAATGGTGCCCCAGAACTTTTGGTGTCCTACATTCTTCAAAATATCTTAAAATATGTGTTTAGTGGGATTTTTTCTACTATGGTTATCAATGGGCTTCTTTTCTGGAAACCCTTCAGCGGGGTTAAAGTTGTAATCTGATTTTATTGCACAGAATTGTGGGAGATGCGATATTGTTTAAACATGTGGTCCGCCTGGAAACGGCACAAAGCCATTTTGGATTTTGGTTGCAATAAGAATTCATCATGATCGACTGAATGAAACATTTTTTGGTCATTAACTGCATAAACTCTTAAACGGGACTGTTAACTATTGACACCCGTTCCTGTGGGGAAATGTCCAAGCCTGGCACAAAACTCAACATGATTGGTTGCTTTACCTGTCAGTGGGCAATACCATGACTTAGGGGCCCTTGAGCATGGCATCGGACCCCCAACTCTTACTTTTGAAGCTGGTTTGTTTGATTTTAGAGCATTTTTGACATTTTCGTAGTCAATATTAAAACAAATATTAAGATTATATCACAGATTGTTTTTTACATTATATGTAATGATTTTATGCTGAAAACAGTAAATCACTTTGTCATGTTTTCTTTTTACAATGTTATTTATTTTCTTTTTACATCGCACTCTTTTTCAACTCAACGTTTTACATTGACTTGCACATTGATGTGCTCACACACACGCACACGCACGTACGTACGCACACACACACGCACACACAAACACTCTCACACACTCTCACTCACCTCACATTAGAGGTTTGGCAGCGAGGGTGAAATTCAAGTTACTTCCATTATCTGGATGAGAGAAGAGATGAGCCAGCAGTCAAAGTAAAAGAAAATGATTGAACACATTTCTCCACATGAAGAGTGCTTTTTAAAACCCTCATTGCCCTCTTCCTGTCTCCTCTCGGCCCTCTTTCTGTTTAGTTTAGTCTCTATCAAAACTTCCTGCTTCACTGACTGACCCGAGAAATTTTTCGGATCTGTAAGCATTAGACAAACCAAAACAGAGAATAGAGGCATAAAGACAGAAGATAGAGCCAGTCTGTTCTCTTTTAACCTTTGCTGTCGTTTTTTACGCTGCTGTGGTCAGAAGGGCTTGTGTCTGACACAGTTTTAATGCCTCTGCATCATGTGCGCCACGACATTCTGCCCTCTACTCTTTACCCGAGCCTTTCCTATATTCAACCTAATCTCTAATGGATATTTATCTTTTTAATTAAATCTGCCCATATGAATTTTCAGTGCCGTCTGGTCCCCGAGGTATTTACAATAACTGTGTTGTATGAAGCTGTTTATCATTAGATGCGATTGTAACAGGCTTTCATTTTTTGTCAGATTAAAATGTTTGAGTTCAGGGACAGCGTGGTTTTGAGCCATGGGAGCAGATAAATGTTAGTTCAATGAAAAATATGATCACTCATAAAGTTTTCAGATTTTCTTTGGGGAAAATGACGTAGTGGGATGCAAAATCACCGTTAGACAATCATAATAATAGTCAAAAAACTGAAACAATAAAAACAATAATTATTTCTTTAAATCTGTATTTCACAAATTAGTATTCTATAATAATAATAATAGTTTAATACATTTTTATCTTAGTACATTTTTTTAAAACTGATTTTATTTTAACAAACAACAGTTTTTACGCACACAATACAATCATACCCAACAGGATTCTTGATCAGTTCTATAGGTTGTAACCTGTTTTACTGTTATCCGTTCAGATATTATACCTTTTAATTCTCAGAAACTTCCCAAAACTGTCGACATTTGTTATTTGAAATCTCAAAATAAAACAAAAATATATCCCACAGCTTAAAGTCTGGACACTTGAAATATAAAGTTAAACAACCACACAAAACTCGGTCCTTAAAATTCATACATAATAATAAAATTATCACAACACATAAATAATACGCTACACCTGTTAGCAGATATAAACCTACTTTTGTGATTTTACATATTCAGAATTCCAAAATAACCTATTCAGCTTAAGTTTAAATGATAGACATTACATAAATTGTGTTGCACATAAATATGAATTGATCTTTAAGCCACTGCAAATGATGCTCCTATAGATCTGAGTTATGCTGATATAGGGTGGCACTGTGAGGTGGTCAATCTCTCCAGTGGGTTGGAAGTAAAAGGGTAAACTGATACGCATGAACCAACCATCCGCCTAAAATTAGACCCTACTCACCCTTTTGAGGGCCTGTGAATAGGTTACAGTTTATACTGTGTAATCTAACACCATACATAACTTAAATCCTCGTTCTCATGTGAAGCCTGTGTGCTGTAGTTGTGTGTTGGTGTTAGAATGCATTGAGCAGTGAATAGTTTCTCCTCATAAACATTCATCCACATGGACACAAACACAGACCGAAGACAAACCCTGGACTGCTGGATGATTCCATTGAGATAACATTCCTTTGTCAACCGTGAGGCGTTGTCTATCCCTCTTACAACTTTTCTAATTTCCCATGATTTGACTTTTCCCTGGCTTGAGATCTTGTTGTATCTTGTTTGTTAATGTTAAAGGATATTAATAAGGATATAAGTCTTTTCTGCAGAAGGTTGTGGGTTCAAATCCCAGTGCCAGCAGACGATAACTGAAGTGTTCTTGAGCAAGGCATCTTAACCCCTTCTGCTCTGCAGTGATAGCTGTCCATGCAGGTTGATTTGGATGGAAATAAAGAATAAGGAGGCAAGAGTGGTTTTCAAAAAGAAACCACGGCACACCTCTCTTCATTAATCTACATTACACCATATAGCAGCTTGTATTGAATTCAAAGCTCTCCTTATAGCCTACAAGAACACAACAGGTTCAGCATCCCCCTTCACTCGCTGTTTCAAGGGTATACTTCCTCAAGATGCCTGCACTTCACTCAGGAGAAATGTCTTGTGGTGCCGCCCTAAAACCATAAGAACTCGCTCTCTGTATCGGTTCCTTGATGGTGGAACGACCTTCCCCTTACAACACATTTGTCAGAAGTACTCTCTTTCTTTGAAGAAGGCCTAAAGCTAACCCACTTAAATTGCTCATTCAAAAAGGATTTTAATAGAACCTACAGATTTAAACATGCCTTGTGTAATTTAGTTAACTAGTTGTAGCACTTTTTCACCCTTTTGTTATATGTGCTGTTTACCGCTTCATTGTCTCCTCAATTCGTTGTAAATCGCTTTAATTAAAAGTGTCTGCTAAATGTGTAAATGTAATGTAAATGTAAAAATCGTCTTCCAAGTAAATGCATGTAATATTCTGCCGCTGAAACAAAGTAACTTTTCCAGTTTTTCTGAATTTACTATTTTTTGTGTGTGTGTTTAGGTATTGTTTTATTTAATTCTGTTAAGTACTAATATTCCTCTCAAATTCTGAACATTTTTTTTTTATTTATATTGTAATTTGAGGAACTTATGAATATAACATTAAAGATGGAAAAACTGGAAAAAATGTGTATGTTGACTTTAAAGCAGTAAAACAGTAATATTTGTACATGTTTTAGGAAAAGTTTTTTTAACAATTTGACTTTTTTTTTATTTTCATATCAGTCTTTCGCTTTTGATGATTTTGTCACTCCTGATGTTTGATTTTGTTGAAATTCAACAGACACGGGACTAGGATGGTCGTAATACATTTAGTAATGCAGTTTAAATTACAGTTTTAATTTTTTCAGCTATATAGATGCATGTATATATTGTATATCTACTTAAGTAATACCACACAAACATTTGTTGTAACGTTTATATTAAGCACATCATGAAATATTCAGAGTGCATGTTGGAAAAAGTATGCGAAACTTGATGCTAATGACTTCTCCAAGAGCAAACTGGCATCAGAAGTCAGCCAACCTGGACTCCAAGCAATGTGAGGACATTGGATTTGTTCATTAAAGCTTCCCTGCTCAATAAAACACACACAACCGTTTTGAGTTTGCTTTTCTCAAGAAGCAATGCATGATGTGATCCATGCCTCACAAAAAGAGCTTACAGAAGATCTCAGATGAAGAATTGTGGACTTGCATGCAGCTTGAAAGGGCTACCAAAGAATCTCTAAATGCCTTGATGTTCATGTGTCCACGTTAAGACAGACTGTCTACAAATGGAGAAAGTTCAGCACTGTTGCCTCACTCTCTAGACGTGGGGGTCCTGTAAAGATGACCCTGTCTAAAAAGCACATATTAAGTTATCAAAAGGAAACCTGGAAAATATTCTGTGGACAGATGAAACTAAAATCGAGGTGTTTGGAAAGAACACACAATGCTATCTGTGGAGAGAAAAAAGCAGAGCGGCATCATCCTCATCCAAAACTTCGGCCCTCATCCAAAACTTCCAATATGGTTTGGGCTTGATTTGCTGCCTCAAGGCCTGGACGAGTAAATGTCATAGAGGGAAAGAGTAATTTCAAAGTATCTCGAAACACTTAGCAGGAAAACAAAAGATGATCAGTCTGCCAACTGCAGCTCAAAAGTGAATGGGTTTTGCAAGAGGACAACGACGCAAATCATAAAAGTAAATCAACAGCAGAATATCTTCAACTGAGGAAAATAGCCAGTCATAGTCCTGACCTCTGCCCCAACGAGATAAGACGGATTCACACCAGACATTCCAAAAATATTGCGGAACTGAAACATTATGTAAAGAGAAATTGTCCGAAATTCCTTCTGAACGTTCAGCAGGTCTGCGATAACAGGAATGGATTGATGGAGGTTAATGCTGCCAACGGGGGGTCAACCAGTTATTAAACTCAAGGTTCACAAAATTTTTCCATTTACCACTGTGATTGTGTTCAATGAAAATATGAAAACTCAAATGTTTGTGTGCTATTTCTTTAAGCAGACTGTGTTTGTTTATTGTTGTGACTTGGAAGATGATAGAACATGTGGATGTTCAATCAAATCTGTATTTCATAAATCAGTATTCTATACAAAGAGAGAATATCCACAGACCATCTGCAAGAACTATATATATCAAAGATAGAAAAATATTATAACGTGATAAGAAACTTTATATCACGTTCTTCATACCTTTTCGAAATGCTTTGAGAAAAAACCTGCAGTGCTCTGAGCGATAACAAAAGGAAGTGGATCTGAGAGATGCTGAGTGCTTGCTCTAACAACGTTTTGTAGACTAATGCTCTCAAACTTAATCTCCCGCTACTTTAGGTCGCAACCCCTAATTCCATCTCTATTGACTTCTCCATTATCACCGTATGAACAAAGGATCGGGAAACACAAAGCTTTAGCGAGATTAATAACGAATGTCTAATGTCACACGTTTGTCATGCTTTTAGTTATGTCCAAATCTATATTCACAAATGAGCATGCATTGTATTTTTCTACTGTACATGCCGAACATTTACAATACGGTTATCCAACACAAGGCCCATTTGAATCTAATTGAGTTAAGTAGTTGCAACTATCTTTACAATGGCTTTCTCTTGTTCCAGTGGCTTGGGACAACCATTTAACCCCACCAAACAGGATGTGTGGAGCGTTGCAGAGTGCTGCTCTTCTGAACACACACTCCCAGTGATAATGGCCTCAACCCCTGGCCGGTTTCTCTATCCACAGCTTTGCATGTATTATTAATGCCTGTGAAATGTCAGGCATGAAAGGCGGTTATTGTGGGCAGAGTGAAAGGGTCTGTGTTGATTTTCTCTCTCTTCTGTCTGAGCTCGGCCGGCTGTTCGGGTGCTCGACGGCTCCCCACAATCGTGTAGCTGTAAGGTGCGGACGGCTCAAAAAAACGAAACTCTAACAGTGCTTGGCCTGATTCAGTCTGGCTTGGTGACCCTAGAACTGTGAAAGGAATAAATCGCTTCTTTTGTCGTGGTTCCGTCGAGATTACGCCAATTGCAACTCATGACAGCGGACCGTTCAGGCGGTTTTCTTTCATTCTGCCACCAGAAGTGGGGAACTCCGTCAGCTTTGAATTTACAACACGTGACTGATTATTACAATTCATTTAAATGAAAATGTAGATTTGAATTGATGGTTCTCCAAGAGCTTTATGACTTTCACGGAAGATATTTGAAAGAAAGTGGTTACAGCCATGCCAACATTCTTCGAAATATCTTATTAAGCGTTCTGCATAAAAAGTCATACAAGTTTGAAACGGGCATCATGAATGATCAATTCCTTGGTTAAACTGTGGTTACCACAAATACCTTTGTGTTAATCATAACTTCCCATGATAAAATATTGTGACTGTGGTAAGAGCAGGGCTGGCACTTTAAAAGGTCTCTTGGGAATGTCTTGGGTGAATAACTGTTTCTTGAAGCTCAGTGCAGTGATGCCTTTAATTCTGCCCTCTTGTGGTAAACTGGTCTTCATATAGCACACATACATTTCTTAAATCTGTATTTATCTAAAATGTCTTTATTCTCACAATAGTTCTCAAAGACATCAAATGAGCAGAATAAATAACTCAAAGTGTGACAGAATAATTTATCCTTTAAAACAATCACAGATCATATTTATCTTTAAGGTCATTCTTTACTTCACCACCAGATGTCTCTAAAGCATTTGCAATCATTAGAGTTTTAACACATTGATCAATAATTATTACTGTTACCCTTAAAAAGGGCTTTTTTGATTTTAATATTTTAACACAGATTAGCTACACTGAAACAGGAGTTTTTTAACTCTCTCTTTTTAGTTTAAAAAGATTTTTAACATCATTTATCTTGAAATTTGGAGAAATCTAAAAATCTAAAATATTATTTATATAAAGAGTATAAAGGTATTTATTTAATTTAACAATTATACTTGTTTAGTTCATTATAAATAGGTAAAGGTATTTGTATTTGTATTTGTATTTGTTCTTTTCTGTCTTTTCTTTGTATTTTCCTAAAATAAGATGTCTGACGCTATTGTTAAGCAGAGAGAATCTTAAAGCACTTGCGGGAAGATACCCAAGATCTTCTAACCAGGCCAAGAGAATGATTAAAAATCAGGCAGAAAATCTATACTGACTGCACAGTTGCAATACACGTAATTAATTAGTCAGCCTTAGTCAACAGTTTCAATTGCATTCAGGCCAAATGAAGGGCAATGGCCCTGAATGTTTAACCCTCATTCGTCTGGACGACTGTGGTCCATATGATTCATCCGTCTGTGTTACATCAAAGCCAATGATGCACCAACTATTGTCATTGATCCATGTCTGTCTAAAACAATGGTGACTGAACAGGTCCATCAGTCGGATAACAACACAAACATCACACAATGCTCAGCATCATCTTGATATGCTGAACTTGTAAGTACAAACTGTTAATGCAAGTGGCTAATTAGTTTAAAGTAGTATCAGCATGTGTGAGGTCATGTAAACGGTCAAAACTAAGGCTTTTTTTAGTTCCACTGGTTTTCAAAGTTTCCAAATATCCCCATGTTTACTCATCATGTACTTTTATAGTTATATATATGTATGTAAAATACTTTTATATTATTCATGTTTTTAATAATTATAAAGTTATTATAGGATGACATTAAATTATAATTACACTCACACAAATAAAGAATTACCTAATTTTGCCATGTTTATCGGTTCCACACAATTAAATTTGAAAATTACTTTTTTTACAATGTTAGAGAAATTATGTTCAAACTATTTCATTTAATCACGAGGAAACAATGTATACATGATAAAACTCAGTAATTCCAACCATCCATTTTTCAGTGTCTTTGACCTCAAGAATATTCAAACTTTTTTAGATTTAAAACCTTTTTAGAGAAGTCATCATGTTCATATACCTATGAGGTATCATCCTGGCACCGTTGTAAATTTGTAAGAACTTTAAAGAAGTTTCCAGGTTTTCTTATAGTTAAGTCAAGTAACCTTTATGTTTGTAACACTTAAAAATAAATACATTGCGTCAAAGCAGTTGAACCACATCGGTTAGTAAAACGAGTGTGTCCATAAAAAAATAAAACAAATTTTGTCTACCGACATCTTTTCAAAATTATTATTATTATTGTTGTCATTAATAATAAACAAGCTTCAAGTTAACTTTGTAAATAAACAACAACAACATAATACTACTTCTACTCATACAAGTACTACTACTAACAATAATAATAATAAGAAGAAGAAGAAGAAGAAGAAGAAGAAGAAGAAGAAGAAGAAGAATAGAACACTAAGAAGTGAATTCAGCAATATTACTTTCTTGTATTGTTGTCTTTAATGTTAAATTGCACAATGTTAAATGAAAGTGATTAAGTGTGTTTTCAAGGTGCGAGAGCCCCCATCCCAAAGTCGTCTCTCCGGGGTCAATCCACAACTTTAGTGTTGCTCATTGTGACGATCAAAGACAACAAAAGACCCTGGTGTGCATGACTGTGGTTCAAAGACAACACCATTGAGAGCTTAAATTGATGAGTATTACAGTCGATAATAGAAGATGTCCTTATCCTCAACATAATCGCGTTTCTCTCAATGTCTGCTGTCTAGAATCCCAGACATCCTTCATATAAACATCCCACCTCTGTGTAAAGGTGAGCAGCATGAACACTGTGTATTATTGATTTCAGCTTCCACTGAAGTTGACTTTTAGACAGACCACTGTTTGATGCTGAGATATTTATGGTACTGATGCTGCTGTGTTTAACCCCGGGGCATCTATGTGTAGGATGATAATTATCACATGTGAGCCAGTAGCCGGTCAGATTGATTTTAGATGGCGAAGCCACTCTCTGGTAGAATGGGGAACGGGTGTCACCCATTCAGAGGTTATGAAACTCAAAAAGGCATTCTGGAAAGAGATAGTTCCTTTTGTGGAGAAATATCAATAAATCCAGCGGAACTCTACGGATTCTCATAAACCGGGATAGCTGTGTATTAACACACATGGGCAGTTCTGAGAAAATGTCAACATTGCCATGAATATATAGACTTATCTTTTAAAAAAGTATAGTAAAGATGTCAATGTTTGATATTTAAAAATCACATGATCTCATTACTTTTTTATAGCTTTGTTTTCATTTTAAATCAAGGCCTATTTTCAGGATTGTCACATCCACAACTCTACATTTGCCTCATAAATGTATACATGAATATTAAAATAAAGTTAATATATTATGTTCTATAATCTGCTATCCCTTGTCTATTTGTTGGATATTTTTCATTCTGATTTGTTCATTTTAATTTACAGAAATCTTAAAAAGTTTATTGTCTTCCAAAAACTGTCCTTTTTGTCACGTCACTAACGCAGATAAATTTACCCTTATAAAATAGAAAACTTCAAAATGGACTGATATTGTTCTGATGTTTAAACACTATCAACTAGAGTTATGTATAATATAACAGTTGTGTCAGTGTACCGGTCTCAACTTTATTCTAAGAGTGCTTTTATATCACATCCATAAGGCCGGGATTGCAGTAAAAGGAGAAATATAAGCACATTTTTATCCGTCTATCAGTACATTGACCTACTGATTTCTAAGATAAGATAAGATGCGATAACTCCACAAATCTAACCGGTCGTGCCACACCATCATTCCAAGATAAAGATGTGGATCTCTATATTATCGGTTGTGTACCTTTACCTTTCCCGACACACAGGAAACGCATGAGTCATGTGTGTTCTGTTATTTATGGTCTGTCTCAATCCCTGCTGACACAGTCTTATGTATAATACAAGTTCCGTGTTTCAGGAATCATCTGACTGTCACATTCAAGGGGAATATCCAGCTTTGCCAAATCCATTATGCTGACACGGCATGCAAGTTGTAACAAAGCGGATAAAAATGATGAAATGCAATTCTTTGGTGTTGCACACCCGGTTGTCGTTTGGACACTTGAGCAATTTCGCTGCGGAAGGAAATTATATTCTTTCATCTCCGAATGTTCTTAAGATCACATGGAATGGAAATGGCACAATCTTGCAGAATTATAATAGGTCAAACCCCACCAGCACTTCTCACCCAACACAATGGTTCAGTGTGACAGGTTTTACAGTAACCGCAGCTGAATGTGTAATGGCGTGTTTTCATTATACACAATTATATAACATGAGGTTCAGATTGACCTTAGATGGGTTCTCACTGTGACCAGTATCAATCATGACTCATGCAGTTGCAACACACATTCTTCACATAGGCGTGGTACCCACCATAAAAACTTCCAGAGATGAGTCAATCATGAGGGAACCGACTCTGAGATTCGATTCTTTCTGCCAAGAGTCGACTCTTCATCTGAATCTGCAGGACTTTATCTGGATGGGACACCATGCATGGAAGAGATGGAAGATCATATATCATATATCATTATATCATATATCATATATCATATATCATTATATCATTATATCATATATCATTATATCATATATCATTATATCATATATCATTATATCATTATATCATATATCATTATATCGTATATCATATATCATATATCATATATCATATATCCTTATATCGTATATCGTATATCGTATATCGTATATCATATATCATATATCATTATATCATATATCATATATCATTATATCATATATCATATATCATATATCATTATATCATATATCATATATCATTATATCATATATCATATATCATTATATCATTATATCATATATCATTATATCATATATCATTATATCATATATCATTATATCATATATCATTATATCATTATATCATATATCATTATATCGTATATCATATATCATATATCATATATCATATATCCTTATATCGTATATCGTATATCGTATATCGTATATCATATATCATATATCATTATATCATATATCATATATCATTATATCATATATCATATATCATATATCATTATATCATATATCATATATCATTATATCATATATCATATATCATTATATCATTATATCATATATCATTATATCATATATCATATATCATATATCATATATCATATATCCTTATATCGTATATCGTATATCGTATATCATATATCATATATCATATATCATATATCATTATATCATATATCATTATATCGTATATCGTATATCGTATATCATATATCATATATCATTATATCATATATCATTATATCATATATCATTATATCATTATATCATATATCATTATATCGTATATCATATATCATATATCATATATCATATATCCTTATATCGTATATCGTATATCGTATATCATATATCATATATCATATATCATATATCCTTATATCGTATATCGTATATCGTATATCATATATCATATATCATATATCATATATCATTATATCGTATATCGTATATCGTATATCATATATCATATATCATTATATCATATATCATTATATCATATATCATTATATCATTATATCGTATATCGTATATCATATATCATATATCATATATCATTATATCATACATCATTATATCATATATCATATATCATTATATCATATTTCATATATCATTATATCATATATCATATATCATATATCATTATATCATATATCATTATATCATATATCATATATCATATATCATTATATCATATATCATTATATCATATATCATTATATCGTATATCGTATATCATATATCATATATGATATATCATATATCATATATTATTATATCATATATCATTATATCATATATCATATATCATATATCATTATATCATATATCATTATATCATATATCATATATCATTATATCATATATCATTATATCATATATCATTATATCATTATATCGTATATCGTATATCGTATATCATATATCATTATATCATTATATCATATATCATATATCATTATATCATATATCATTATATCATATATCATATATCATATATCATTATATCATATATCATTATATCATATATCATATATCATATATCATTATATCATATATCATTATATCATTATATCGTATATCGTATATCGTATATCGTATATCATATATCATATATCATTATATCATTATATCATATATCATATATCATTATATCATATATCATATATCATATATCATATATCATATATCATTATATCATATATCATTATATCATATATCATATATCATATATCATTATATCATTATATCATATATCATATATCATTATATCATTATATCATATATCATTATATCATATATCATTATATCATATATCATATATCATATATCATTATATCATTATATCATATATCATTATATCATATATCATTATATCATTATATCATATATCATATATCATTATATCATTATATCATATATCATTATATCATTATATTATATATCATATATCATTATATCATATATCATATATCATATATCATTATATCATTATATTATATATCATATATCATTATATCATTATATCATATATCATTATATCATTATATTATATATCATTATATCATTATATTATATATCATATATCATTATATCATTATATCATATATCATTATATCATTATATTATATATCATTATATCATTATATTATATATCATATATCATTATATCATATATCATTATATCATATATCATTATATCATTATATTATATATCATATATCATTATATCATTATATCATATATCATTATATCATATATCATTATATCATTATATCATATATCATATATCATTATATCATTATATCATATATCATTATATCATTATATCATATATCATTATATCATATATCATATATCATATATCATTATATCATTATTCAATAATAGTGTTGAGTTTTCAGTTATGTGTTTATGTAGAAATGTGTTTTATTAATTATGTAATGCAATTGGTTTGAATCTCAGTGTCAGCGGATAACAACTGAAGTGTTCTTGAAGACATCTTACATCTGTTTACTCTACAGTGATGATGAGCACTACTGTGAGTCACTATGGGTAAAGTGTCTGCTAAATGAATAAATGTAAATGTAACTTGAAAATAGTCTGTCTGATCTTAAATTTTTTTTTTAAAATCAGAAAATTAATCTTAAGAAGTTTGTGACATCCACAGTTTATTTATCTTTTTGAAACAGAAAACTTAAAACTGATATTTTCTGATGTTTTGTATATAATATAATATTTAATATATATAATATAATTGACTAATGTTTAATACTGTCAGTCGCTTTTGATAAAAGTGTCTGCTAAATGAATAAATGTAAATGTAACTTGATAATATTGAGCGCTCAGAGACGGAAGATCCAGATTTAAGTGTTTGTTAAAAATTAGTTAATTATTAAAAGCAGCGTTTGTCTGATTATTAATTTTTTTAATTCTAAAAATTAATTTTAAGAAGTTTTGTTGTCTTTTGTGTGACATGCACAACACTTGTTAATTTATCTTCTTTAAAACAGAAAACTTAAAACTAGACGGATAGTTTTCTGATGTTTTTGTATAATATAATATGTAACCACACAATATTAAAAAATAAAATACTGAAAAAAACAAATACTGAAAAATAAAATACTAAAAAAACAAATACTGAAAAATCAAATACTAAAAAATCAAAAAACTGAAAAATCAAATACTGAAAAATCAAATACTGAAAAATAAAATTCTGAAAAATAAAATACTGAAAAATCAAATACTGAAAAATCAAATTCTGAAAAATAAAATACTGAAAAATTAAATGCTGAAAAATTAAATACGGAAAAAAACAAATACTGAAAAATTAAATACTGAAAAATTAAATACTGAAAAATAAAATACTGAAAAAACAAATACTGAAAAATAAAATACTGAAAAATAAAATTCTGAACATTTAAATACTGAAAAATTAAATACGGAAAAAACAAATACTGAAAAATTAAATACTAAAAAATTAAATACGGTAAAAAACAAATACTGAAAAATCAAATACTGAAAAATCAAATACTGAAAAATGTTTTTTCGATTATTTAAATAAAAATTCCCCAAAATATTTTTTTCAGTTATTATGTTTTATAATAAAAAGATTTAAATAACAAAAACAGCAAAATGAAAAGCAACTAAAGATCCATTTCAGAGTCGACTCTTCTTAAGGAGTCGAGTCCAAAGATCCGAATCTTCGAGAAGATCCGCTCAGCTATTGTGCAGAAGAAAAGGCGACTGCGCCTTTAAGAAACTCTGCTGCTGTGACGTAATGACGTGACGCGCTCGAGACTGTGGGCAGGAAGAGTGCGCGCCTTGATCGCACACACACACGCACGCACGCGCGCGCACAGCGAGAGGTCCAACACGACCGGAACCGAAGGCCACAACACAGCGCGTGAAGCCGTAACCGCGCCCTGAGATCGGGCTCAAAGCGGGTGAGAGAGAGACAGAGAGAGAGAGAGAGAGAGAGAGAGAGAGAGAGAGAGAGAGAGAGAGAGAGAGAGAGAGAGAGAGAGAGAGAGAGAGAGAGAGAGAGAGAGAGAGAGAGAGAGAGAGAGAGAGAGAGACCCCCACACTGGCTGTTGTGCATTAGGAGCCATGAGAGAATACAAAGTGGTCGTGTTGGGATCCGGTGGCGTGGGAAAATCGGCCCTGACCGTCCAGTTCGTCACTGGATCCTTCATTGAGAAGTATGACCCCACCATAGAAGACTTCTACCGCAAGGAGATCGAGGTGGACTCGTCTCCATCGGTTCTGGAGATCCTGGACACGGCCGGCACCGAGCAGTTCGCTTCCATGCGAGACCTTTACATCAAGAACGGCCAGGGCTTCATCCTGGTCTACAGTCTGGTCAACCAGCAGAGCTTCCAGGACATCAAACCCATGCGAGACCAGATCATCCGCGTGAAGCGCTACGAGCGGGTTCCCATGATCCTGGTCGGGAACAAGGTGGACCTGGAGGGCGAGAGGGAAGTGTCTTCTGGAGAAGGCAAAGCCCTGGCCGACGAGTGGAACTGCCCGTTCATGGAGACCTCGGCCAAGAATAAAGGCTCGGTGGACGAACTGTTCGCAGAAATCGTCCGACAGATGAACTATGCGTCGGCTCCGAACGGAGAAGATCAGTGCTGCTCGTCTTGTGTCATTCTTTAAAGCGACACCTTTCCCCTTTCCCGTCGGCCGCGGTGAGGGCCGCAAAGACTCCTTAAGATTCCAATAAAAGAACTTAGACGTTTGCTCGAGGACAAAGACGTTTCGGGCGTTAACTGTCATCAGTATTCCGAAAAAAAGTGTCCTATCTCGTCTTGCACACGACAAAGAATATCGAAACCAGTGTTTACACGACACAATACTTGAATGTTCTGGGATAAAGACAAACCGGGGCGTCGAAATCGTAGGCACTTGAGTTTTCTTCTTCTTCTTCTTCAGGTGCCGGGCCGTGTGGTGTTTCGCGACTAGAGCTAGTAATTCATTCGTTCGTTTTATTTTAGAGGTCCTCTGTACCGCCGAGCCACCGCGGCTTCGGCTTTTTGGAGTACGCGTTCCTCGAGGGGAGGAGGTCGCCCCCTGGATTCGTGGATCGCTCTTCAGGGATTCCGCTAGGTTCGGAGTATCTCTGCGGCACACTGAATGCACAGCGTTGATGTCAACACAAGTGACACCCGTTTCGGCTTGCACTCGTAACTGGAACTTAAATCCCAAGACGTGGAAAAGCGAGACACGGGAGAACGATTTTTTCCTTTATGCTTGCTGCACATGCGTTGGGTTGAAGGAGGCCGCGGACCTGGCAACCCTCGCGGTGATTCGAAGTACCACGTCATATTTTCCTCCGTTATGTTGCCGGCGGATGACGTCACAACCGAAAACCACTTTCACGTGCCACTTTCATCCCCCCCCCCTCCTCCTCCTCCAGCGGATTTTAGTGTTGTGACGTGACGACGTCGGAGCTTACGTCATCGCGTCGAGTGCCTTCCAAAAAGCTGTTCAAGAGTTTAGTGCCAAGCTGCAAAGGTCTGCAAGGAGTCTCGGTTCATGGCAATCCACAAAGTACTTAACTGTTACGCTCGCTGGTTGTTTTGGGGGTACACAATTGTCAATGGAACGTCAGTTTCACTTTTTTTTTTGTTGCCTTTTATGTGAAAAATGTTTGTTTTGCTCTTTTTCTCGATACTGGTCTAGGTTCGGCCAAATATAGTTTGAAACGCAGGTACTGACGCCCCCAGACTCAAAGCCACAAACCACTGTCTCTCTAGACCAGTTAAATCAGATTTTTGTTATTTTGTTTTTAACAAATGTGATGTACCATTGAAATTCTAATCCGATTGTACGTTTAATTTCAGACCGGCGTTTTTAACAGCTGTCTGATTGTTTTAAAGAGACTTTTAATACAAATTGCATTTTTAAAAAATCATGGGTGTTTCCCCTTCTTTCTCTTTGCACGTTTCCAAGAGTAGGTGTGTTTAAACGTTTGCTTTACGTTTCATTTTGAATGTGTGCTCTCTCCTTCACATGCCACGGCGGTTCTTCTATTTTACGTCGCAGTGCTTTGATCGACAGGTCCGGTCTCTCACGGCCGACCCCGTCTTACACGCTTTGAGGAACCGTTGGTGTGACGCTGGAATGAAACTTCGTAATGAACACGCTTCGAGGTGGAGTTACAGTAATGTGGTCACGTGACCCAAGCATGCTTTGCGATAAAGGAGATGGATTACATTCCACAGATGCATTCTCGACTGTATGAATGTTATACTGTCCCGTATGTTTGCATCGCACTTAATATTACACGCAGTCGGATATTCCACGTTGGCTTCGTGTAAAACATGGGTCAAGACAGATGTTGGGAAGGTTTAGAAATAGCCCATGGTTTGTTTAAAATCAGGCGTGCCCGCCGCACATAATTATATACGTGTAAAGTATTCATGTGCTTCATTCCTGTCTCCTGAGCTGGTTATTATGGTCTTTAAGGTAATTCTGCGTTTTCATTTTAGCTTCAGGAATGTGGAATGGTTCTGGATGCGATGTGTCACGGCCTTTCATTTTTAAAGGCCCTTTTTTAATTTCACATTGAAAGTTTCACTTCCTCCACCATTCGCCAACATGCGGTTCTTTGTAATCTCAGCAAGGTGTCTTTCAGCTGATCCGTGGTCAGCTCGTGCAGATGACTGCACAGTCATGGGTCTTCTGGTGTCATGTGATCGGGTTGCCACGGAGACGGTACCCCGAGGCTTTGCTATGTAAAGATTGTATGTTTTAAGGGGATTAAGAGCCACCATATGACCCTGATTAGGCCGTGAAGACCGCAGTACTATCTATTGATTTTACACCGTGCCTTGCGATGCAGCGTTGTTACTGAATGACAATGATCACTGCCTTTAAAAGTAGTTTTTTATATTCTAACATTGAGCGTATCGATCATTGCTGAGCCTCGTGGTCATCCGTATATTGATTACTGTATTTTCGTGTTTAAGGCATTGTTTAGTGTGATGGTTTGCTGCCTTGGTCCTTGAGTGATTGTGCTTTTCTGCCTTGAAAATTCAGTGCCAACCCTGTCGCAAGAGATTGCTGCAAGTGTGTTAAAGGAAGTATTGCACCACAGCTTCGGTGCATGTGGGTGGTGTGTTTATTTGTGAGCCTGTTCGTTAGTTTGTCTGTTTTTTGGCTTTCCTTCCACAGCAGTCTGAATCCAGGTCTGAGCTTGAAGGTGTTCTGATGCATTTTAGGAGCAAGTGAACTATGCATTTGATGTATATCTTTAAATGAAGTTTGATTCGTACGTTATACATTACAAACATGCATAAAAGTGATGGTGTCAATGTAATTGTCATGTAGTGTCCCCCTTGCCATTTCAAACATGTATGACTTCATTCCGCAGAATTCAAAGGAGATATTTTGAAGAATTGGTAGCCGAACAGCAATGTCACCCATTCACTTAGATTGTAAGGATAAAGAACCATGGCAAATGAATGGATACCCCTACTATCATGTCTTTTGTGTTCTGTGAAAGAAAGTCACACAGGTTTGAAATGTCAAGAGGGTGAGTAAATAATTTCTCGAGCAATAGAAACCATTTAAAACCTGTCTGACTGTTTCTTCTTCAGAAAACGAAAGATACTTTGAAGAATGTCATTAGCTAGATCCCATTGTCTTGCACGTGTTAGTATGTGGGTGCTAATGATGTTTGTTTACCAGTTACATTCAAAATAAATTCTTTAGTGTTTTCGGGTAAAAAAAGTCATACAGGTTTGAAATATGGAGAGATTGAGTGAATCATTTCTATAGTGTCGTTTTCATTTGTGTACTAATGTTGTCTACAAGAAGGTAATAGTTTACTCAAAAATGAAAATTCTTTCATAATTTACCTATTTGTTAATGAAAACCTTTTTTCTTCTGTGGAACACAAAAGAAGATATTTTGAAGAATGTGATTCATTGGCAACCATTCTCTTGCACTTATCATATTAGTTGATGGTGTTTGCTAACCAACTTCCTCCAAAATAACTTCTTTTGTGTTTTGTGGTAACAAAAGTCATACAGGTTTGAAGTGTCAAGTGGAGGAGTACGTGATTTCTATAGCTATAGATTTCTATGGCATCTTTGTTGTCGTTTGTGTTTTTGAATTTTTGTAAATTAAAGCAAAGTTCTGTCGAAATCTACTTACATTCTTGCCATTTCAAACCTGAATGACAATGTTCCTTTCAAAAAGATATTGGAGAAATGTAATTAACTGGCACACATTCTCTTGCACTAGACTTAACACAAGTTGATGTAGTTTCCCAACCAACTTTCTTCAAAATACCTTCATGTGTCACACAGTTTTGAAATGTCAAAATGGTGACAAAATGATTTCTTTTGCATCCCGGTTGTCATTTGTGTAGACATTTTATCTATGTCAAAAAAGAAGTCTCACTTGTCATTTATAACCTTTATGACCGTTTCTTCTGCAAAACACGAACAAAGATATTTTGAAGAATGTCATTAACCGCCACCCAATCACTTGCATTGGTTTTGTGCGCAGAAAAGTAAATAGGTGCTGACACTTTTTAACAACTCTCTTCAGAATACCTTCTGTAGTGTTTTGTAAAAAAAAAGTAATAGTAACTATCACTCAATTGTATGATTCAGTCTCATTTGGCACGTGTTATGATTTGAAATACATCCAGTCATGAAAGCAAACCCATTCAACCCCATAGTTAAATAATTCATTCCTGGGGTGTGGTTTCATTCAGCGCATCACAGAGGCGAGATGATCGGAGGGGTGTTTGGGTGCCAGAAGGGCTGGACGGAGGGTGATGGGGGCAGCCATGCCTACAGTCACAGCCGTGGCTGGTTCTGGGAATATCCTCAGATTCCGCTGATTTTTCTCATTCCTGCTGCTGTGCAGTCTGGGCTTGTCCTGACGCAGAGTCCCTGGTGGTAAAGGGCTTTTATATGGAAGATGGAGACGGGGCCTGTCCAAACAGAGCCCAGACATACAACCCGTACACAAAATGGTTACCCTTATTACTTGTTTCACCGTGTACAGAGCCGCTTTGTTCTGAACGATTTGCAGAGGCAGTGAAGTTTCCTGTATGTTTACATTTCAAGCGAGTTTAGGAAATCCTCTAATGCACGTATGCTATTAGATAGGTCTGCCGCTATAGGGTTTCGAATGATGATGTCATTTGTTTTGTGAGTCGAACGGTATGTGTTCTAATCTGCATCATTTGTGGTGGTTGAGAACGGAAAGTTTCAGGTGGATGTGGTAGTTTTGCTTTCACGTGCCTTTGGGCTTTAACGGAGGGTGGGGTTCCTTATAAATGTTCAAGTGGTGAATAATCTGTCTTTTCAGAGATGATTTCCTGCGAGCAGCTGGTTCTGTTATTGTCGTGGGTTTCTCATACAGTTGGGTCTGAAAGTCTGACACAGCATTAGAAGGAAGATTTTCATTTTATTTCAACGCCTTCAAACATTTTAGAATCTTGCATTTCAGCATACACTGAAACATTTTTTTATGTATGTTGGTTCCACACGATTACATGGAGTAGTTTTGACATTTTTGTCAACATTCAAGGGAAATTGTTAAAAATTAAATTTATACACGTGGAAACATTGCACATAGTCAACAAGAATGAAGGATTTTGAATAAAAAACACATTTTTATGCTTTAATGTTTACTTGCTATGGGTGTAACATATATTTAAGTATCGCATTTCACAATACAACAATCGTAATACTTGTATCAGGGCTATTGCAATGCATTTAAAAGAAATATACATTTATGTTAATTTTATGTTCAAATGAAAGATCTATTAGATCTTATATTGAATTGAATCATATTTGTGTCAGGTTCAAATATCAGTTTTTAAAATACGATTACACAATTTTGACTATAAACCCAGTATTGTGTATCATGTCGAGATGGAGCGATTGCTCCACGCCTATTGGTCATGTTAAACTAAATCATTTCGCTTAAACTTTTGTTGCCATTGTTGTAAAGAGAAGTTTAACGCATTAAGCAAAAATGGACCGTATGTCTTAATCTTTAAATTTAGCATTGTATAAAAGTCATGACTTTGTGATTTTGAAAAGACTTCCAAGTGTTAAATCTTGAATACGAAGAGAGTTTGTTTCGCATAGGACATGGTTTACTCGCCTGTCTGTAAACAATAGGTTCGCATTTTTTCTTGTCAATCATGTTCGCCTGGCAAGAAAGGCCATGCGTACCAAGAATGTCAGGTATGATATCATTCGAACATTTGGTGTGTCACAGGAACTGTGGCGTGCTGAACGCAACTCTTGACCTGAGGCCATAGGTCACGGGACCAGCTTCCATCACAGAGCAGAGACAACGGAATGACATGCCCTGGATCATGTTTTATACACATGTGACCTTTAATTTTATGCTATTCTGAAGGTATCGCACTGTATAATAATAGCTTCAATGTTGTTTCCTAAATGCAAAGTTTTGTGTGATGGGAAGAAAGCAACAGGTTTATTTTTAGGGGATGTAGATGCCCTGGTCTTTTTTAGTACGTGTTTATTTATGCGTTATCTACACAACGGGATGATGTACGTTTATTGTCTATAGCTTCTCTGTTATTTCGCAAAAGCCTTCACAAGGAATTATGAAAACAAGTATTTCATAATGCAATACATGGTCCCCGTCAGGAATGTAGGTGAAAGATTTTGGATAGGACACCCGTGTCTTTGCCCTCTCAAACCCCATTTCGCTCTTCACAATGATGTGTACTTTTACACAATAATGATTTTGGAAAGCGTCTGTTGAAACATCCAGGAGAAAGTTTCTCTGATACTGGCGTTTGTTTTCCTTGAGTCTCCTTGGGTAAATGTTATCCGCCTCTGAAAGGGAGGATTTCGGTCAGATGTTTATGTTCTCACTGGCAGTCGGTCATTTTTGTGGAGCGGGGAGGCAAACGCAGGCCTGTATCCTGTAGACAGCGCGAGGGATTTGTGTTGTGTTTTCGGGTCATTATCTACTTCCTCTTTCTTTTCTTTCTTCTGTATCACTTCCAGCAGAAGTGTTGTCTTCTCACTTTGCACATTCCCCATTGTCTTTTGCATTTAAGTACATGTACAGTGAACTATATTTCATTGGGATGTTTCGTCATTTTTATTGTATGACCTGTTCCAAACAGCACCAATTCTGTTTAGGTTTTGTACCGTTTAATTTTTTAGCTGCAAATAATTTCTAGGAAGTTTCATGGAAAGTATTAAGTTAAAACGGAGTGAAAGTGATTTTTCACCCAAAAAACGTGTCATCATTTATTCAACCTCTTATCATTTAAACCTGTATGACTTACTATTGCATAACTCAAAAGAAGATATTTTGAAGATGGTTGGTAATCGAACAGCAGTGGCATCTATTCATTACTACCCACATAAAGATTGTCTCTTGATCATGTTTATCGTAATCATTTTATTGAGTTTTGCTGTGGTTTTATTCACAAGTTTAAGGTACTATGTAAAACTGCACCAGCAGTCCTTTTGTCAAACTAGATCCTATTTTGGATAAAGTTTTTAACCAAACAGCAATGTCACTTATTCACTTCTATTTTGTGGACACTAAACCAGTGAAAGTTCATGGGTGCCAATTACCAACATTCTTCAAAATATCGTAATTTGTGTTCTGTTAAAGTTAATTATGATGGTAAGTAAATGATGACATCATTTTTATCTTTGGAGAAACTTAAAAAATGTCAAATCCTAAACTACAAAAATGTCCTTAAATGTAGAAAATATTCCTGCTGCTGAGGTGGTCGAAAAAATGACTTCTTCATGTTCAAATTAGTTTATTTCACTAATTTAATTATTTTTACTGTATTTCAAAGATACGAAAAAGTTATCTTTAATACATATTATGTTTTAAAATGTAAATGGCAAGTATCCTTTTAACCTCCATTTAAAATGTATGGGTTGGTATGTTATGCGAATTTGGCCCCCAAGAAAAATGCATTTCACAAATAAAAGAATTGAAAGAAAAATTTAAAAGTAATAAGAATTAATAGAAATCAAGGGATCTGAGTGTACTGTACTTTAACACGCAAATTAATAGTTTATTGATCGTTTATAATTTGTCAAGTTTTCAAATGGCTTGTTTTAGGACACTTGTTGGATGAAAAGGTTTGTTGCCATGGTTTTTGGTAAAGAGCAAATATGTTTCAAAGCTTTGAAACAAAATTAAAAATTTTGTATAATGTAAGTATAAGAAATAAATCAATTTGATTTACTCAAATATTTATATTATAATTTACTTAGTAAATATAGTGTATATTAGAAAAATACATATTTTTTAAATACATAAATAAACGTCATAAATAAACTAATTTTAGTTAACTTAACTGTTGGATTTTGAATCAAAAACGTTAATAATTTTTTATAAAAAAAATTAAATGTTTTTAAAATATTTTGTTAAATTAATATAACCAGTTTATTTTTTGTAATAGTTACCACATAATAAGTAATCTAATATAATCTAAAAAAAAATCAGTGAATGAACAGTATGCATGTGTGGAAAGTTCCTTGGAATGGTCGGGCAACTCTTACAAAATAGACTGCTCTTTCAAAGAAGGAAGAAGTGATCTTTTTATCGGTCCTGATCTGAGTGTGTGTGCTTGTGTTTGTTTCCAAAGCTCGAGTAACCCAACCTTGTGGTTAGCCGCTTCCATGTAGATGATAGAGGATATCTTAGCAAGCCACTGCAGGAATAGCTGTCAAAACAGGACACAGCAAACATGTTGCCACTCAAAGGTGTGAAGTCGGATTGAACTTGTTGCTTGTTACACATAATATTAGCTGTTAGTCCCACTGACCTTTTACCCCCCAAAAAAGAATGCTGAAGAGTGTGTATGGTGCAAACGTTCCAGGGAGATTTTCTTGCAACATCTTTGAAAGATCTTGCAGGGATAAAAATGCTTTCGAAATTAATTGATGTCCAATATTGTTGTTTTTATAAACGTATTTCTAAATATCTTATGTGTTCTGCAACAGGTAATGAAGATAAATTATCATAATTACATTTGGGGATCAGATGAGGTCCCCGAATTCGCTGTTGTTCCAATAAGGAATTGCATTCCTTGTGACTGTCTTGAGTTTTCCTGTCTTACATGCCATCAGTTTTTTTATGTGTTATGGTTTATCTATCAAAGCTTGATCTGTGATTTGCATTTCACAAAATCAGCTGTGTGTGTGTGTGTGTGTGTGTGTGTGTGTGTGTGTGTGTGTGTGTGTGTGTGTGTGTGTGTGTGTGTGTGTGTGTGTGTGTGTGTGTGTGTGTGTGTGTGTGTGTGTGTGTGTGTGTGTGTGTGTGTGTGTGTGTGTGTGTGTGTGTGTGTGTGTGTGTGTGTGTGTGTGTGTGTGTGTGTGTCACATGAACGGTTGCCTGCGATCCCTGCGCTGGGCAGAAAGGAAGGGTGGTTCCATTTGAGACTTCCTGTCTTGTATGTGACTAACTGTAAAACTGTTCTCCCCCACTTTTCTCTCTTTCATTCTCTTTTTCAAATCCCTCATTGTGTCACTGGTCTTCATCCCTAAACGTAGCGTGTCTTAGGATGGATGCAGTGCTGAATATGGGTTGGTTTCAAGGGTCAAAGGTCAGATAAAACTCGGAATGGGGGTTGTCAGTGATGGCATGGCTATCTGCCTCTGTGATGTCATGCATACACATGCTGAACCCGTAGTCTAATGATGTTTAAGAGAGGCATTCAAGCGAAACAATACTCGAAGTATAGGTGTGGAAACCATTCAAATGTTCATATTTAATGTTCATATTTCGATCTAAGCTGTTGTGTACAATGCATCTAAACTAGCATTATCATCCAAATATTGTCGCATTTGGACTGCAAAAAAAAAACTGCCGTATGTTTTATTGTGGTCTCAAAGTTTACAAGTGTTCAATTCTATGCGTTAGTTATATGTTTGCAAACCCATGACATGAAAGTTGAGCAATAGATTTTTTAAAGAAAATTTATATCTGCAAATATTGAAAGGTTTATTGTTAATTAGGTATTTAACAAAAAAGTAGGCAAACACTACAATAAGAGAGAATTATCTGCTATTTAATATTATACAATAATTACCATTAATATAAATTAGTATGATAATAATAAATGAATGATATACAAATCATTCTATTTATCACGATTAATGCCGTCCAAAGTTTGTGTTTCCATTATGTATGTCTGTGGATTAGACTTATTAAAGGCAGGGACTTTTTTGGTAGTTTGATTTTTGGTAGTCAATGTTGACATGCCAAATCACCAAACACGGCCCTAAAGCAAAATGGTCTCATCCCTTACTGGCTGTATCAATTGTTTTTTGGACTCGGACACAACTCCGTTTTCTAAAGCATTTCTATAAAATCATGGACTCGACATTTAATTTTGAATGTATGAATACATATACACACACACACACACACGCACGCACACACGCACGCACGCACACACACACACACACACACACACACACATATATATATATATACACAAACATATACATATACATATAATTATTTAAATTAAATGAATGTATAATGTTTAAATATTTAAATTAAAAATACATATTTAAATATGTCATTATTATGTATATGTGTATATGTTTGTTTTTATAAAAAAGAAGTTGCCCGGAACAAATACATATATTATGTAAACTTTTATTCTGGATGCGATTGATAAAGCTTAATTATTTTGCTAGCCCTAATTTTTGTATTTGCTTATATTATATTATATTTTAAATCATAAAACTAAATCAGATTTGTTGAAATATGATTTTGTTTTCTAGAGTTTTTCAATGTTACATAGGACACAGGACCAAACCGTATAGAATTCCCTATCATGGAAAGGCCAACACTACACATTGATGAATCCTTACCGCTTGCTTGGATTGTATTTGTGTGTTTATTGGTCTAGTTTAAAGACAAGCAATCTTTTTTCTGCAAGAACATTTTTAGTATCTTGAGTAACCGTACTTTACTGATCATTTTTAAAGTTCCCACATTGCGGACTAAATCTGCTGTGCATTATCTATATGAGCAGAATAATTCGATGCTTGGATTGCAGGATAAGAAACTAAAGGCTATAATCTTGCTCAGCTATGGTAATACAAGGCTGTTATAACCGCACAGCTTTGGTAATTTCATTTGCTTGGGCATCATATGACTCCAAAGCCATTGCTGGTGTTCATTTATTTACTCTGAAAGTGCAGGAAGTGCTCCGAAACAGACTTGTTCCCTTGCAAGAATGAAGAGTCACGTCATTCCCCCTCCCCCATTTTGCCCTCGGGGTCTTGTTTAAATACAGTACTTTGTTATGTCTCTTGCATTAGGGCATCACCAAACTTCTCATGTTTGGACGCTTGAAAATTTTAAATGAGTGGAATTGGCATTCAAAATGGTGCGGGTCTACATCATGACCCTCACGGGCCACAAATCCGGATTTTTGGTTTGTTTAACCTTGGCTTATAATGTGATCATATGTTATACAGTTGTGATTTCATTATGTGAGGTTTGAGCACTCTGTTGCTACTGTACTGTTGGGCTTTGATTTCCAAGCAATGAAACGTAATCGTACACCACTTCATCTGTGTAAAAACAGTTATTGGTGTGAAGTAATCCTGTTGTGTAAAGGTGGGGTTCGAGATGGCTGTGAGATTATGTTTGAAGAACAGATGGGTCCACATGTCCCGATCCAGAGGAAGTCAGAAACAGGAATTTATAAGCGCTCTGATTCTCTCCACACATCGTCTCAACCATCTCACAGCACTTGTATGATTCGAGCCGTTCTCATTTATATAGTGTATATATAATATATATAGTTAAAAGTTTAACTTCAGTGTAACTTTCGAAATTATTTGATTATTTGATTCCTTGTATGTGCGTGTGGGGTGGTATGCCTGTCTGGATGGTTTATCAGTACCCAGCAGTCACCATATGGCCTTGCAAGAGAAGATTCCTAAAGAACAGATTTTCCCAGATCTCATCTGAGCACAAACATAGCACACGTTTTAATCGATCTTTTTAACTCAAATCTTAAATCTTGTACGTTAAAATGACTATCAACGATTTTTATGTATTCATTTCATCTGATATTCATTTGCGAGAGGAATGAATGTAGTAATTTAATATATGAAATGATATAATAACTTTATTTTATAATCTAAATGAAGGAAGGTCTAAGCTTAACCCGTCACTTCTGCTGCATATTAAGCGTTTTATGCCACAGTCACACTTGAATTTTTGTGCAAGCCAATGTATCGGTTTCTCATTTCAGCCTGTACCAAAGTTTGAGTTTGGTAAAGTCAGATTTGCGAATTTGTATCACATGAAAATGTGTGTCCCCTAAAAGATCGATTGATTAAAAAATGACTATGGTGGTGCCAATGCCCTTTTGTGTGCTGGCATGTAGAGCCACTGTTCTTGTGGCCCGACCTGAGCTTGATACCCGTCTCCAGTCCCACTCTCATCTCTCTATCCAATGTATTCAGGTCTGTTCTCCACTGTCTAATCTATTAAATTCAAATATTTCTTTAAAAAAACAATATGGTGTAAGCACTAATACGAAATCACACAATCTTACATATGCAACACAAACTATTCCTTAATATATATAGATTTATATATATATATATATATAGTGCCATAAGAAAATACTGTAGTCAACATTATTTCTTGTTTCATCTTATTTCTTGTATTTCAGTTCACAAAATAATTTAATGTGCCTTCGTCAATATCATATAAAAAATTTTAATTTTTAGTTGGGAAATTTTAAATAATTGACGTAAAAATCCAACAGTTAACTTTTCTCAAACACACAAATACTTTTAAGTGTATGATATAAAATAAACAAGTGTTTATTAGACAAATATATGTTTGTAATGTAATGTAATATAAACGGTATATGTTATTATTTCAAAGCTATGTATATGTGTAAAACAGCACATCTGCGAATACAAAAATAGAAAAGTCATGTAAACCAAAATTAAATATTGTGCAACTACACCAAAGTTGGCCTTATATAAATAGTAAAACAAAACTTTAGAGGCATGAAGTGTTGTGCATCTCCAAGCAACAGACGTCATTTCTTCATAGATCACCCTGTAAAACCTTCAGTGCTGTTTGTGAAATTGTGGCCTTTGGAATTCAGCGCTTGTAGACTTGAAATAAACAACAGCCTGGCCTATGAAGGTCAGATTCAGAGTCTGTTTAAACAAGAGTTGAATGGTAAACATTCATGTATGCTGTAATTTCACGATATTATAAATGTAAAGGATTACCTTCTCAAGCCACAACCTGTTAACATCTGTTGATAGGGCGACAACAGGTGAAAGTCTCGCTTGAATATTTTGAATAAACAATGTATTGCTCTATGGCTACATTTGATAAGATTGTTCAGAATAGAGAGCAACCATCTGTAATATCGACTGTTACGTACCAGACAATGAGTGCATTTACAAAGTCAACTCTATGACATTTGATGTCTAGACGTACCATGTGACCGATACGATGGCCCTTTGAAGGAATTTGGCTCTGAGACTCATAGCATGTGATGGGTCATCTTCGCACAGCATTTTGGAGCGTATTTGCATTTGCAGACGCAATTCCATAACTGAAAATAGCCTGACAACTTGGGCAATATCGTTAGTTCTCTCATCTCAAGATTATATTTCTCCTTGCAATTTGGAAAAGAAACGATCTTCAAATGAAAGCAGAGATAATATGTTTGTCAATCTAGACTGGAAGTAAGAATCAGGTCATTATGTTCGGTTCTTTAATATTTTGTTTGCAATATTTGAATTTCTAGAAAGGTATTTTCTACTACGCTATAAATCCGTTTGAATTGTTTTCATGAAAATGACATAATAACCCATTTATAACCCATACATTTTGTTAACATTCAAATTATTCTCCTTAAATGGTCTTTTGGCTCAATCTGAAATGTTAAACAGTAATTGTGCAATGAAAGAAAACAAATGTTGTTGATCATGTATTCAAAGTTTATTTATTTTTATCAAAAAACTGCAAAGTCGTCCCAAAGAATGTTGGTTTATGTCTTTAAAAAAACAAGAGAAAACAAAACAAGAGAATGCATCACATGACATAAGGGACTCTATACCATAAATTAATGTAAATCAGATAAATGCAAAGGTCCATTCTGCGTTCACTGGCTCTTTCAGACCATCAAAATTGTTAGGGTAAGATATCGCATTGAGACTTTAAACAGGTTCACATATATTTGCATTTTGTAGTTCATTTTAAACAAGAAAATATAGAGATTTGGCATGAACCATCGATGGAGCAGTGAACAGGTTCAAACAACAAAATGGCATGACAAACTCATTTTTATAGCTTTTTGAAAAGAGCTTTTCATATGTTCATCAGGTGTTAAGGTTCTTTTGCATATGTGATACCTTCAAGTCTAATAATGTAATGCTGCTATTCCTGTAAACCTTTATGTGCTATAGTTAAAGTGGTTTCTAGGAAGGAACATAATGTGCTTGTAAAATCCAAAGCGAGTGAACAAAATATCACAGAGAAAGAAATGTGTACTCAATATAGTTCTGGCAATGACAAATTGGTTCAATTTAACCCAGAGGATTTTCACACCTCTCCAAAAATTCTTATGATAAGAGCCAATGAGCAATTCCTAATGACTATAAATCCAGCTCATTGACATACAAATGATCTGCTTTCATGAACATAACTTAAGTTAAGTTTGCCCACAAATCCTTTACCCTTCAAAAGTCACACACACTTTTAAATCTCATCAGATTTTATTATCATGAGATTAAAGCTGTTAATCTGTGCAAATTAGCCTCTCTGTGCTTATTACAACCTGTGATTGACAGGTCTCAGAGAGAGAGAGAGAGAAAGAGAGGGGGGGGGCAGAGCGAGGTCTGTACATTGGTTGGTCCTCGAAAACCGGATTTCTCTCTTCTTATATATCCGAGAAAGAAGTCTAATGTAAAATACTCCAGAAGTGATGGTTGCTATGGTGATGTATATCACACACTGTTTAAGTGAGGGGATGTAAGACTTGTCACTCTCTCTCACTACTGTACATATTATATAAGAACTTAATATTACTGTTATTTATTATTTAAAATCCTACAAATATACACTACCGGTGAAAAGTTTCGCAAGAGTTACTCACTTATGCATACTTATTATTCCACAATTTATAATAATAATTGACTTATCCAAATAATGTATTGAAACAAATATGGAAATCATGCTGTAATTAAAAAGACGAATAAATAAAATCATACATGTTATATTTCACTAGAATTATTTTAAACAGAAAGGTTTTGTTATTTTATTAAGCTGCTTCCTAAGGTCTCACCTTCAGATGCTTTTTAAAGAATTTTAAATAAGTCTCCGTTTATTCGCCATTCTTATTAGCAGCACTTCAGTTTTCAGTCATTCATTCACTATTTGTGTTTAAAAAATTTGTGTTTTTGATTTATGTTTTCTTAATTATATTTTTGATTATTAAAATACTTCTAGACATTCAGGCGTATGATTTTTTTATGCTTTAAGTTTATCAGCTTAGATGTCATTATCCGAACGCTTTAAAGTATTTAAACAGATATGCATTAAAGGTCTTTGCATATTTAAAATTGGCACATTCTTTTTTATAATTTGCAATGTCTCGCATTGCAGTAAATAAGACGTTCTAACAGGAAGTTGCTGCAGAGTCTTCATCAGAAATGTGTGAAATCTCAATAACATACGGTTAAGAGATTCTTTTGTAATGTGCATAAAAATGATATTCCCCTGAAACCTTGTGATGTACTGTAGGTGGGGATTTCAACCAGGTGCTAGTGTTCATAAAGAAAAATGTATTCTTTTAATGAAAAAAGTGTGAAAGTCTGAATGGAATTATTTTGGTACATTCTCTGTGGAGAGCGAAACAACGGATGGGCACTGAGTAATAAATGTGAGCTCTACATTGCAATTGTTGCAGAGGATGAAATATATATTAACTGTAATATGAGAATATATTGTAAATCTGAGAGGGATTTGTGACATAGCACAGCCGATTCAGCAGCAATGTCTCATCTCAAATTTTATTTAGTATTCACAGACATCGGTTAACACCGTACATCTATAGTCATCTATGGCACTCTATATAATATAGGTGTTGAAATATATATATATATATATGTATATGTATATGTATATATATATATATATATGTATATGTATATGTATATGTATATGTATATATATGTATATATATGTATATGTATATGTATATGTATATGTATATGTATATATATGTATATGTATATATGTATATATATATATATATATATATATATATGTATATATATGTATATGTATATAAGTATATGTATATAAGTATATGTATATGTATATAAGTATATGTACATGTATATATATATATGTGTGTGTGTATATGTATATGTATATATATGTATATGTATATATATATTTATATGTATGTATATGTATATATATATTTATATGTATGTATATGTGTATATATATTTATATGTATGTATATGTATATATATATTTATATATATATATATATATATATATATATATGTGTATATATATATGTATATGTATATATATGTATATGATAGATTGCAAAGATGCATTTAAATTTCGGTGTGCAGTGACATCTTAAATGGCAAGTTTATTATACTGTATATTAAATACTAAAGGTTATTATATATTATATATTACATTTTGCTATTGACTAAATCCAAGGGCAATGTTTGGCTGCATGGTCCAGCTTATCCATGTTAGAAGATGCCACATGTTATCTATGTTATCAAATATTTATCCATACATTCATAGTTTCTATAGACATTTACATTTATTCATTTAGCTGATGCTTTTATCCAAAGCGACTAGCAGATGAGGTTTACAAAAGAGGCATTTAGAACAAGTGTTTTATTTTTTATAGAACCTTATTAATGAAATTGGTTTGGAAACCTTTTTCTGCTAGACTTTAAATATGCGTTTTAAGTGTAGTGCGCACTTCTCCAAAAACAAAATGTGCCATATTTTGTCATCCATTGCTTGGTCCAACAGGATGTTTGGCTGCATGGTCCAGCTTGTGCCTGCTAGAAGAGAACACATTCTCACAAATATTTCTGTATGTACAGTGAAATATTTCACTATTGAACAGTAAATGTTTTACAATTGTATGATTATTTTTGTTTGAATGATAACATTTTCTCTTTCACTAAAGTAGGTCACATTAACAGATAAGTTGTTATGTCACCACGAGCAAATCCATTGATAATCATATTCTCTAGATAGTTCTATGCTTGTTTAGGAAAAATGCTGATTAAAATCTTGCTTTAATGCCATTTCTGCACAATCATCACATCACCTTTGAATGTAGTGTTACACATCTTTTTTCACACATGTTGTTAGTCTAATGGGTGGGATGCCTTGCGGTTTGGCCTCGGTTGCACACACACACACACACACGTACGTAAGCAGCAAGCACACACACACACACACACACACACGTACGTAAGCAGCAAGCACACACACACACACACACACACACGCACGTACACAGCACGCACGCACACACACACACACACAATATTTCATCCCCTCTCAGCTGCACATTCTTTTATGGTGAATTCAGTCTTCATGCTTCTCTCCAAAAGCGAGCCGTGGGGAGGGTAAGGTTCTGACTGTATTTCGGGTAGGTCTTTTTCTTGGCCTGCAGCTGATAAGATAGGGTTGGGTTGCACGCCTGCAAACTGACACCATTGAGATGGCTCGGTTGAATCAGGCTTGTTAGAGGACTGCGAGTGACTGAATGAGGGAGGGAATTACCAATGGTCAGAAGCATGCATGAGATCCAGCAGATTCTGTACTGAAAGATTGCGTGTAAGCTCATGCCAATGCAGAGCTAGCGGGGAGAATTGAGCTGAGCTGGTCGATGGCTGGCACTATTGTCACCATTGAAGGACTAAAAGTCTCTTGCATATCTCTCGCTCAGAGCTGTCAGAATCCGCCCCAGCGGTCACAAATATCCATTTGTCTCACATACACACACACAGACAGTGGGAGGGTTGAATGAAAGACTATCTGTCTAATGTCTCTTGAGTTCGACAGTGTTGTCTTGTTCCAACATGCGTGGGGGAATGGGTGTGTGCAAGGTTTCTGGGTTAGTGGGTTGACGTCCAATCAGAAAACACGCACACACTAACACTCATTAGGATACAAGATATCTGGAAAAATGTTCACTGGATAGTGTTGAGTGATCTGCGGCAACAGCTTGATATTAGTAGTGAATTACACACTTAAAAGTAAAGGTGCTTAAAGAATAGTTCAACCATTTTGTCACGCATTACTCAGTCTCTTGTTGTTCCAAACTTGTAAAAATTATGTATTTGCTTGGTTGGACACAGAGAAAGACATCATGACCAACGCCTTTAACCAAACACTTCTTTAACCCTATTGACTTCCATAGAAGGAAAAGGTACAATTGCAGTCAAAAGTGTGTTTTTGCTATCCTACAAGTATCAAATGAACTCACTTTGAGTAAATTAAATTAACACAATTGTTAAAACATCTAAAAGCTAAAATTCCTACTATGGTAGTCAATGAGGTTCAACATTTTTTATGTATGGGCATTTTTATAAATATCTTTCTCTGTGTTCACCAATTTACACAGATTTGCCGTGTAACAACCCTTTTGTCGAAATAGTTCCATAATTTTTAACCTTCCAAAAAATGTAGTGCCCCCGAACAAAGCCCCTCGGACCTGTAACTAGCTCAGACTACCTGATCATTTCACTTCACAAAATGAATGCTTTTTAAACTGAACAACTTAAAAACCATCACTTGAAAAAAAGCATGAATGACCTGCCTTGGTCTTTTGTTGACTTCAGTAGTGTTTTTCTTCTCTTTCACAAACCCATTCATTTTTACTCTACGTCTTTTGGCTGTTTATAAATTTTCCTTCTTTTCTTTTTCTGCTGATGATATGCGTCCCCTGTAGTTCCTGTATGCCCCCCCCCCCCCCCCCCCCCAGTGGGCATCCCCACTTTGAAAACCACTGCCGTAAAATCACCTTTTATGTTTGTCACTGGGGGAAGTGCCACTAAACAGTATCTATTTGAACCTAAAATGTGCATATTAGTACTCAAAAGTACATATTAGTATTTCAAACGAAAACATTTCTACCAAATGTATACATATCTGTACCTAATGGTATATATTCGAAACAAAATTATGCAGATTTCCATTGTTTTACCATACATCACAAGTGTAAATATTCCTTATGTTTGTCACTGGGTCTTACAGTAATCTGAACATTAAAAAGTTTCCATTTCCTGAACAACAGTTTGGACGTACAAGGTTTTGGAAGAACAACAATGATGTGAATAACCTTAACCTGGCCCCAGGAGCTGAACGTTTGTTCTCGGGTATTCTTAACCCAAAGGTCTGATCTGTACTGGTGGATATATGACTTAAATGTGTGTAGTATTCACGGACAGATCATTCTTAGAATTTTACCTTTTTCACCCCCACCAATATAGAAGCACTGTAAACACAGAAGCACTCTATACATGCCCGACTTGGTTAAAAAAACTTTGTTTCTTTCCCTGTGTCCCAAAAAACACCTCCAAATGTACGCTGCTGATTGGTCAAACGGTCAAGTGTACTGTTATTGGTCAACTCGACTTTCAATGACTGCATCACCACCAGTCATGACATTATGTAACTTCTGTAACGTCTGACGTCACATCACTGAAGTAACTGGACCACTACCATCCTGAAATCAATTTATACATTACCTTTGGGATTTGTAACTTCATAAATCTTTGCAGGTACGAACACACACACACACACACACACACACACACACACACACACACACACACACACACACACACACACACACACACAAAAAAGGAAATGTACAATGATATTTAGCACCTTACGGCCTCTTTAAGATGTGTCATCCTTTTCATGTAATGTAGCTCAAACATGAATTTTAGTCCATGACTTCCACAACTGACCATTACGACAATGTGTAGCCCGCATATGCGTACGATTCCTGCAGAGCAACCGGAAAACAAATGATGCGACCGAGATTCTTTATTACTGCCGTTAATCACGATTGCTCGGAAATCAGATTACTTGCTTTGAAAAACCATGACTGCCAGCTTACATCAGAGCATGTCAGATTGACATCACCAAAGATCTCCCAATAGTCCTCCAGGTTGTGTTTCTCTCATTGGCCGATGGCGATCCAGTCTAAAGGTGCATGACCACAAAGCGGTCATACCAGCGATGACAGCGATATGAGTAATAAATTGAGTCTGCTGCGTCCTCTTGGAGTTTGGGAAAGCTTATTTCCGTTGCATTTAACACAATGACCTCGGTGTTGTGTAAGGTGAACATCAAGCTTATTTAAATGAGCTGGAGGAGTCACACTTTTTATCATTAGTGCTTTATTGTATAGAATAGCTTGAGGGCTTTGATGGAAATCCCTGGTACTGTGTTTGATTTCCATTAATGTATTCATGTTACGGTAACTGTTTATGATTTTTAATTTAAACATCATAGAATGATATGGTATTATTTGCTAGGGTGCCGTGCAGATTCTTAAATGTGATTGGGTTGCATATTATGTTGTTGCTTTATTTACAGTGGTTTCAACTTAAGTATCTTGTAGTTTCTGGATACGGCATAGGATTTTCCTATATTATCCTCTTAGATAAGGGAAGAGATGAACATAACTGCTTCTCCGTGTCATGCGAAACGCTCATTCGGGTCAGGGAGGAAGCTTAACAGCAAGTGAGAACAGGAACCGGAGGAATGAGAACTATTTTCCAAAGGTTTCCGCAGAATTTCCTTGAGCGTGACTCAGTGCCAATGCCATGAGGTGTGTGTGTGGGGGGTGTTTGGATTATACTATACACTAGGTGTTGATATGTATGTGTGAGACTGTGTTGGCGTGTGAAATGTTTCACAGAGGTGCCCAAGTTTGTCCATCTTCACACAGTGTCCGTTTCCGAATGTGAATCGTCTCTCAAGCGATGGCATCATTTAGTGGTTTCATGATTGCAAATACTGCAAGTTATTATGAAATATCTTTCGTTTAACGTGTTCTTGTGCACTTAACTAGGTTCTTAAAGACGGTTAACCAGAAATCACCTTCATTTCAGCAACCAACGGAGAAAGAAACTTAATAAAGAGGCTAAAACGTGCAGATAAACACCCTGAAATGAGGGATACCAATATTAAATGTGATGTAATTTTTTTTGATACTGATAAACTGATAAATGTATCATATTATATACGAATATTTTAATATAAAAGTTATATAATATGCAAATTAAATGCATAAAATGTATGTTTATGTAAAAATAGATGTTGATTTTCATCTATTTGATTTTTATTTAAATTTATTTAATAATATAAATATTTTTATTTAATAATATATTAAAACATTTTTAAATAACTATATTATAATATGTTTTAAGGAATAATTAAATTAAATAAATGAATCCATCTGAAAGAATAAACTATTATTAGTAAATCTTTTAAAGGATATATACTATATATATTGTGATAATAATAATAATAATAATAATAATTATAATAATAATAATAATAATAATAAACTGTAACCCCAAAATAAAATAACCCCAAAATTCCTGTTTACTTTAATCACATTTTGTTGTAAGAATCTAATCAATTGATTTGTTCATTGTATAATTTTTCTCTAAATGATACTGTTATAAATAAATAAACGATGAAACACTTGAATAAAACTTAAAAATCACCACTTTGATAGAAAGTCAGTGTGCTGGTGTATGTATTACCCTACTGTCCAAGTCCTGATGTTTAAAGTGTCCTGGGTTGAAGATAACGAGCACTTGACCCAAAGTGACCAGGTTTTGACCCTGAATATTTGACCCATGTGTGGCCCGTCCCCCCCGCCCCAATCACATATACAAGCCATTTGTCTCGCTACGAGTGAACTGCACACATAGTGAACTCACAAATGAGTGACTCACACTACAGTTACCTTGACAACACCAGCCACTGGACGTCAGTCACAATTATTGTCAAGTTAATACTTGTTTTCATGGCTGACCTTTCGTACTTCCTTCTTCTTCCTTTACTGCAGCTCATCGCAGACACACACAAAAGCTTGTACAACAGCCTGTTGTGTATTTATGAAAATTAAAGTTTCATCTGAAGCTCACTCAGTGTTTAAAATGAAGCGTGGATTGTGTGTTAAAGGAACGTAATGTACTGTGATAAAAAGCATTCCACACACTGTCCGAATGTGTGCTGCATCTTAGGTCAGCTTGGATATGGAAACCAAATGTTATTGGAATTGTGACATTCCACAGTTAACATGTGGTGATCAGATTTTGGGATTACACGTAGATATAAACCAATAAGGTCTCACAAGAGTTGTGTTGTGGTTTTAAAAACTGTATATGTTACTTTCTTGTGGAGAAATGCCTTTGTGGTTTTGCATCTATACAATAGAGGTCAATTAAGGCCAAAAACAGGTTGTTGAAATAACTTAATTTTAACATTTACATTGGTTTTACACAATTTAATTAACTACTTTTAACTACATTTATCTTGGAATTTGAATTTAATCTTGTGGAACCAATATACCTAAAAAAAGTTTAGTTCTAACAACTGTTCAAATTGTAAGATTTATAAGAATTATTCAAAATGAATTAATTGTAGCTAAATGTTAATTTAATCACATCCCGTATTTGGATCACATTTATTAATTTGTCCTTTATTAATTTCTTTGAACTTTTCTGTTTATAAATATATATATTTGCTCACACCTCCTTCTTATTAACTGGTCCAAAACTAAACTTAAAATGCATTATTTCATCTGGGGTTCAGGAATTTGAGTTTAAAGACATTCTTTATCTATAACATTCTTGTTTAACCGCTTTATCCAAACAGGTGTTTGTCTATACTGAACATGGACTTGTTCAGAGTTCAGGGAAAATATTTACTATAAGAAAGGAATGGAAGAAATAAAGAAATGAAGAGAGACAAAAGGAAAGGAAAAAGAAAAAAAGGAGAAATTAGAAATAAAGGACATCAGAACAGAGATGGATGGATGGAGAGAAGAGCAGAGAACGGGGGATGTAGACCGAAATAGACTGTCGCAGTGTGACTAAGATGCTAATTGCAGTGGAACAGTTTTCTGACATGCAGTAATGAAAAAGAGAGCGAGAACAGCACAAGGATCCCTCACATACAAGCACATTATGTTCAGTCCTCTGATCGGTCATGAGCGGGCGTTCAGAGATTTGTAAGGTGCGAGAACCCTTAAATAACTTTAAGAGTCTTTAGAGTGTATAAGAATCTTACATAATGAACCGTTATGAGATATTTCCAGACGTGGAGCACGGGGTCCTCTGACATGGATTTCACCAACATCTTTGTCCTGTGTTAGCCACCGTAGTGTTTCGAAAGGGTAGAGAAAGTGACGATGTGAGCGGTGGTATGCAATTTTTAACTTTATATTTGCAGGAAAACTGGAAAATGGCTTACAGATTCCAACTGCTTAAAAATATATTTTGTGTTATGGAGTTGTTCCAAATTAACCCTGCGTCCCAATCTGTCCTAGGCTGTATATAATATGTCCCAAATTGTAATATGTTGAAAAGAGATTTTCAGATGATCTACTACATCTGGTAGGAATTCGAAGTGCAGAATGACGAAAACTCAACGACCCACAACACATGACGAGGGGGCGGAGTTTAATGCCGCTGAATCAATAACTGTTGGTATCCAGTTAATATTACATAAGAAAAAATAAAGACTAAAATGCAAAAGAATATTTTTATTAATTAAAATAATTTGTGACTGTAATTGATGACAACGGACACTTCGGCCTCACGTATCTGGAGCTCTAAAACACACATGCAGGCTTTTTATAATACATTTTTATTTATTAGCTGTTTATTTTTAGTCTAACAAATTAAACACAACGCTCAGTTACAAGTGACACAACATTGGTTGTCCTTAACTATACACAGACATTGGTATAGGTAAGGACAAACATTTGTTCGAAACATTAGTTATGCTTTTGTAAAACCAGAACAGAGTTCTAAAAGTATTGTGTAATGTGATGGGTAAAGTAATGAACTTTAACTCGGGTACACTTACTAAACAGCGATGGAATGTGCGTTCTGCATCAACCAAGAGCACATGGAAAGAGGAATGAACTGACAAACAAACGGCCAATAATATTCTTTCTTTTTTAATCCAAGGTGCTAGAATTCAGCGGAGGATCATTCCGGCCTAATTTAACCCCTGATCATGAGAACAACTTCCATAAGTACATTCGGCATTCCATCTTGCTATAGACTTTCCATGATGTAACTTCTCCCAGTCTTAAAAGGCTTGCCTAAATCTGGTGTTTTATGGGAGCAAATACGTGTGCAGTCCCCTGCTGCACATATGAGTGGGCTGGCTGCTCGCAGGCCTGTCATTAGAGGACTTTCTCCTCTCTACAAAAGAGGTTAATGGCTCTACACTGTACAGCATTTACATTTTATATAACTTTCACCATATGAGAAAAGGTCTTTGTTTGTGCTAACATTGTTAATGTGCGTGTGTTCTGCTGTTGTTTAGAGTTGGAATGCGGCGCCTGGCAGAGTTTATTGGGAAACTATGAAACGGCGCGCATTACTCACATGTTAATAATCTACGCACAAATGTAAACGCGGTCTTTCGACTCTATAGCCGTCATTGGGTTTTCAAACAGATTGATGTTTTTTGTGTTTTTTGTGAAACCAGTGGTAAGTCACTCTGGTGTATTTATTACAATGGCCTTAGTATTAGTATAAAATATGTCGATGTGCCCAATTTTCGATTTTTCTTTCTATGCCAAAAATGATTGGAATGCAACGCAAAGATCATGTTCCTTGAAGGTGTTTTGTAAATTTACCACTGGAAATATTCCAAAATGTTTATTATGAGCAACATTATGAACATAAACACATTCACAAACTCTTTGGGAATTATCCACCCAAGGAATTTCCGCTTCAGGTATTCTCCACTGTGTCGTGAGCCAATAGAATATGTAGATATAATTCCATTCATCTGTAAAATGCCCCTTTAAAGGTGATTTGCTGCATATTTAGATTTTAGTTTCACTTGATTTATAAATACAAAAGCTTAACCAGGGTCACATTTGAAAGTTCAATAGAAAAAACTTTATTAAAGGAGGTTAGTTTGTAAAATGCTCGGTTGGCTGATAATTACCAGAAAATGAACCCAGACAAAATCGTTAGAAGATGTCGAGTTGACTTTTACAGAGTAAATAAATGTTTATATAATGTAGATGTGCGTAAGCCTTTGGTTTCTACTGAATAAATTAATGTAAACTTAATTTAGATATGAGTCAAATCTTTATATTACAAGAAAAACATATGAGATGTAGGATAGAAGCACAAGAATTCTGCAGGAAAATAGTTGCTAGGGAAACACACTTTTAACATTAATTCCTGCAACTGGGCAATTAGTTACAAAACACGAGTTAAATTGAAAACGTTATTTTAATGGTTGCTTTAAAATGTTTTTTCAGAATAAATAAAATTCCAAGCCCCGGCAGAACTAATCGCAATGATCAATTTTGATCAATTTCAATACTCATTTCATATATTTTTATTGTAATTATATAACAACCACATTAAATGTGTGGACAAAGGAAACATCCACAAAAAGTGATATTGCAAATGTGTAGTGGCAATATTGTATAGAACAGAAGTGCTTTTGAAAAAGATGAATACTTATTTTTAGAACAATAACAAGTATGTAATAATATATTTTTAATTGTAATAACATTAATGTACAAATAGTGGAATTGTTAGTATACAGAGTGGTTGGGACTAAAGTGGTGCACTTTCTAGTTTTTAAATCTAATTTCCTATTGTGCGTTTAATATAAGTATACTCATAACTCATTTCAATAAACTTTTTTTCATAAGGGAGGCCATGGTGCAGCATCCTCTTCAATAAGAGCTGAATAAGACATCTCTCCTCCTGCGTACCTGACGCTCTTTTCTAAAGTATGTGTTTATTATTTATTACATTACTTTCCTGTTAAAGAGTTTCAGTTAACACTATTAACATCATCTCACAGCAGCCGTGTGTGTACGTGTGAAACCGCAAAGAATTTATGCTGACTTTACAAGTTTTCCAGGAATAAGCCTCATTATTATTTCTCTAATTTACCTGTCAGCTTTGTAAAAAACACCTCCTGCCCTGCAGGTAATATAGATACTAGTCGCTTTGTGTGTGCGAATGTATGAATGTTTTTTTACTGTGAAGATAGATTAGAAATATATTCCCAAGAGTTCACCGTTTGCTTTAAAAAAACTTCACCTTTGTCTGATTACTTCGCAGGCTTATTTCAACTGTTCCCGGTGTCAGAATGTCTCTCCGACTCTTTTTCTTTTCACTCGCCGGCAGACGCTATATAATAAATAGCCTTAGGGCATTCCGATTGAAGCCTTGGGATGTTTCTATTTGTGTGATGTGTGTGTAAACGTGTTGTGTGTGTTGATGGGTCCGGCCTCAAGCCCCGTTGCACCGGTGCTGATAGTCAATCTTTGAGGCGGATAAAAGAGATTCTAGTTTGATAAGTCAGACTGTCTCTTGGCCGGCTTTTTTCGGCCTCTGTAGTCTTCACTGTCTGTATTGAAGAGAGCCGCATCTTTCATCTGTGCCACTGAAAGAGAAGATAGAAAGCAACAAAATTGAGAAATGCCGTATTCTGGATTAACCCTTTCATGCATGATTTTGTATCAAACTTGGTCAGAACTTTTGTGTGCTCTCGCTCATAGATTGCACAAAGCGCACTTTATTGAAGTTGTGCGAAAGTGTTCAAATGTAATTTAAGGAAGTTTGGCTGACAAATGTGAAGGGGCTGTTCTGTTTCGGTGATGAAAACAGCAAAAAGATATAGGGAAGCAGCTTATCCTTTTCTAGCAAATCAGACAAAGCTCGTCCCGAAAAAACTTGGTTGACATTAAAACCTTTCTCAATTCGTTTTAAACCTGTATGATTTCCGTTCTTCTGCCGCACATAAAAGAAGATATTCTGAAGAATGGTGGGAACCAAGAACGCTGTCCACCAAGCACTATCATTGTACATAAGCAAAACCAACGACACATTCCTCAAAATATCTTCTTTTGTGTTGCACAGAAGTTTAATTTTGTACGCTCTCTGAGAAGTGTTTAGCAGTAATGGCAGCGAGTTAATATGCATTGGTTAAATACAGAATAGCATGTGAGTGTTAGAACTTTGACTTTGGCATTCGACTCAAACTTTGTTTGAATGTTGTTGTATAATCTTGTGATAGAAGGAGAATGGGTCACACACTATGAGTAATTCAGCCTGAAGTGTGCTGTACTCATACAGCTGTGACTCACATCTACATCGCATACACACACACACACACACACACACACACACACACACACACACACACACACAAACTGTCAGCTATTGAAAGAATTGTACGGTTCAGGTTCCATCCGATTAAATTTCACTGTTAGGTTCTCTATTACTGCATATCTCACCTCTCTCGCCTCTCTTTTTTTCTTATCTCTCTCAATCTCTCTCGCTCCCTCACATCTTATTCTCAGCGGGATCATAATTACCTTAATGACCCGAGTTTCCTGTTAATATGCGAACAGTATTTCAACTTTAGTTTCACAGATAAAGAGCATCAGAGACTAAACTCCTCTCTCTCTCTCTCTAACAGTCTATCACATATTTGTCTCACTATCTCAGCCTCTCTTTTTCTCTCTTTACACCGACTGAGCAAAAGTATAGGCCCATAAAAATGCTTAATGCTTAAAAAGTAAAGCTGCGCTGTTGGGTAAAGCAATCATTTTTAACGGATGTGCTGAGGAATGCACTTTACAGCCAGTATCGACCACATTTGTGGATGACGTGCGAAAATTAAGCCATTAAGTCTACTTCTTATTATTTATATACAACTGTTTAGGAGACAGGCCGACAACATGTTTGCTTTGGATTACTACATAAAACTTAGTGGCGATTACAGAAAGTTAGGACAAACATCTGACATGTTGAATGCGCATGATATCCAGGTTTACAAATTCTCAAGGATGCAATTTTCCTAGATCTGTAATTTTAAACTGTTTTCAAAAGTTTGCATTTTCAGGCCCCAGAAGACATTTGTATGCAAACGAGCAGCCGAATGGATAAAACGTTTAAACATTTTGGTTGAAACATGTGTAGAGTGTGTAAGTGTCCCTGTATGGAGACTTGTTCTAGTTAAAGGGATAGTTCACCCAAAAATGTCATCATTTAAACACCCTCTTCACTCAAAACGTTTTAGCTCTTACACTTAAACAACGAGTAAAGGAAAAAGCTTTATTCAATATCCCATTAAAGCAAATATTGGTTTATATTTCAAATATATACAGTATATATATATATACATATTTTTAATATATTTGGATCCCAATGCCAGGAGACATTGACTGAAGTGCCCATGGGCGAGGCACCTCACCCCCGTTTGGTCTGCAGTGATGATTGGCAACTGCACAATACTTGGAAGTCCTTTTGGATAAAAGCATCTGCAAAATGTAAATGTTTTAAAGTGTTGTCATTAAAATCTGCAGAACATCAAATACGATATTTAAAAAAACGTTGGGAAAAATTCACTTACATTGTGTCCATACAATGAAAAGTCCTTGGTTCGCAACATTCTTCGAAATATCCTCTGCTGTGTGGATGAGTAAGTCGTACAGGTTGCACAAGAGGATAAGTAAATAATAAAAGATGTGATAAACCTTAATGTGATCAAATCAATATGTTCACTCTACTATGGGGTGTATGGAAATTGGATATATTTACCTTGATTTGTTTGTTGATTTTTGTGTAAACCAAATTCACTGGATACTACACCAAAGTGTTGTGTAGTGTATGCACTTTCCACAGTGCAGTTGTGTGTGCATGTGTGTGAGCTGGTTGAAACCCGCAGCAGCGACCTGTGTTTAGTGTGTGTTGTTAGATTGTGTGATTGTGCTAATGAGATGTTGTGTATGGACTGGTCAAAGATTGAAACACTTAAATGTTGATGTTTTCATCTCACCCAGAGAGTTATTTGCCTAATACACATTGCTTATCTTCTGTTGTGGCAAATGGTCAGCTTGGAGGGGGTCACGGGGGGGGATGGATGGGAGGGATGGAATTTAAAGGTGCAATTAAGACGAGCTGAAGAATTGCACCGAGGGAAATCCTGGGAATGCAGGAGCGCTGCCATAAAGGTTTACAACTGAGAATGTGTTTGTTAACAAACACCCAGACACTTTCGGAGCTCTGCAGCGATACAGAATGTAGTCGGTTTAATGATACAAAGTACAAGTACGTCATTCTTTCACTGTATTTCTCTGTAATGTTCCTTCTGGAGTGATTTCCCACAGTAACACTTCATTACCGCCACACCACATGGCTATCAAAGAGGAAGTGATGTTATCATGACATCCTGTTTTCCTTTAACCATTGCCTGTTTTTAAAGTGCAGTGATTGGTAATATACTTTAATTATGTTAACAATCATTATATGTACCGATATCCAAAATCGTTGGCCTTCCCCTTCCGCTTTGTGAGATTTTTTTATGTTATTTTGTGGATTTTATCCCCAGATCTCCAGTAGACAAATGATGGGAAATGTGGATGAGTTAATATGGAATCAATTTTTGTGATGAAAAGATATGAATGATAAGTAGTTATATCTTTAGGACTCACACTGAAATCATCTAGTGACAAAGCCAAAATGTCTACATAAAGCAACATGTCGATTGTAGCAGTGCTATTGTAACAGGGATGTCATAAATAAAGGATATATATCAGCTTATATTGTAATCGTGTATGTAGGTCAATTGTTATTACAATCCATACAATATTTTGCCACACAGAAACCTTTATAACTAAGTTGGCTAACTTTTTCAATTCGTACAGTATAATTCGTATGAACAATCATACAATTTTTCAAAAAGGCCTAACTGAAGGCCCTCCCCTAATTCCACCCCTATATCTGTGTGTAAGCAAATATTTCAAAAATATAAAAATGAACTTCTACATGTCAAACTCATCCTCTTAAAATCAAGAATTTCTGCAAATTTATTTCAAAACCAGGCCCAGAGTTCATTTACTCAAGATCGCCACATTAACCCCGGGTCAACCCAGACATTGCTGAACTGAATTGTGGGTCCGTTTGTATTGCTGATGTCACTGATGCTAACGGCAAAAATTTCGTAAACCGACGCAGGTCTCAGCCAATCAAATCGAGTAATGCCAAAACTCTAGCGCAGGTGCTAGCCAATTGCGTTTATGCCACGACAGATGAAAGGTTAATGTTACGGTGTGTAATCGCTCATTTCTCCTTATAAATAATCTTTATTTACGTACCAGACACCAATCCAAATCTTAAAATGAAATAAAATCCAAGCTTTTTTGATGCGTTGTAGTTCGCTGTGATTGGCTGATGTCATTATGATGATGCATAAGGGCCAGTGCTCTTCTTTGGCGCTGACACCCGATGTGAATGTAAGTTAATAGGTTGTACAATGGCTAAATTTAAGAGATTAATCAACGGTCGCAGCAAATTCCACAGAACTGCGTGCCAGCGCCCAAAGCATTGCTCTCTTAAGTCCCAACCAGCATCCTTTAGGCATCCACCTCTACCCAAACTCCATGAAGCTCCATCAAACCCTGCTTCTCACCGTACATTTAACAAACATTACACATAACTGTTTGCTCAAACTACTGCGATCGGGTCATGCGACCGTTTTACATTCAATTCTCACAGCTTGAATCGTGTGATACAGCACATCTGACCTCTTCGGTCGTTCTTAGGTTCCCGTTCTCAAACATGGTCTTCTTCTCAACTCTGAGATTTGTCTCCTGTAACTGTAACGCCATGAAGTGCTGAGCCAGAGAACTTCTCTTTTTGTTCCCCACACTCATCAGAGGCCGTTGCTCTCAAGCATTCAGAATCCGTCCCTCCCACACGCTCATTTCAACAAAGCACCACTAAAAATAAAATAATGAAACGCGCCAGCAGGAGCGTAGAGCTGAAAAGGAGACATCTGATAATACCGAGCTCCGCACAATAATCCCTGTGGCATCAAAGCGCAGATGAGATACTATCAATTTGTATCTTATGTCTCATGCAGTGATGCAGGTCCCTGTTCCTCTAGTGTTAATGAAACTCGAGGATCTCTGAACGTTCCTGCAGGTCTGCTGGTGGTTTCTGCTTTCACTTTTATCCCGGGGGACATTCTATCGCTCATGGGTTGCTTCTGTAGCTCAATGGAGTCCTCGGTTATGATTTATTAAAGTGTCAACTTTGTCTCGGATATATTTAACACTAGTTCTGCTGGAGATGATAGATACAAGTGTGGACATACAGTAAAACCCCGCTTTCAAACACAATCCTAACCGCCGGGTTGTCTTAAAAAGCCCTGTGGTTAAAAATTAAATGTTGTTTGGGTGATTTTACTAATAGGCCTCATGTGCAAATGCCTCATTTTATACCATTGCTTGAAAATTCCTCCATAAAACTGAAGTTTGCTAGACGATTTAAAAAATGGGTTTGCATGTCCAATGAATGACATCATAAACCTGTAACCAATCATGTCGACTCATTTGTCCCTGCTGATCTTCGATTTAAATCTTATTTTTGTATGCAGAATAGATTTCGGCTGAAATGATCGTTACACTGTTGCTCTAATCTGCATCGTCGTGTCGCCGCGTGTTTCATGTGGTATTGTTAATATGGCAAAATACATTATTAAACTTAACCTAATAAGGTTTATTAACTTAATTAAATCTTTTAGAAACAATAAATTATAATTTCCCTTGAAAAAATTTATATAATTGAGTCAAAATCAAACAGTTCATTACTCTAAAAGTGACACATATTTTTGAAGCTTATGTCATGTATTTTTTTAAACATATAATTATAAATTTATAATATATAATATAATATATCTATAATATATAAATAATATAATATTTATATTTATAATATGTATAAATACCCCAATATTTCTGTTAGGTTCTTGAATTTTAATAGACGTAATTCAGATAACTTACCCCCATAGATATACATGACATTAAAACAGTATAATAACTCATTTTCAAAGATTTAAATTACTATTTTTTTAAACTAAAGTGCTTCATGTAAAAGTACAGTAATAATTTCATGTGTACTTCATGAAGGTGAGGTTTAAAGTTACATTCAAGCTGTTTTAAGCCATTTTTCAGAGGAAAACTATTTAAATATGTAGTGTTGGTGTTCAAAGATTACTTTTAAGGTGTAAAATTGTACACCACAGGGGAACTTTAATCCCTCCTACCGTTTTGCCCTCTCAAAGACCTGATCCGTGAAAAGCAACCGAGCAGAATAAGACACCCGATCGTGCTTCACAGCACCTATTTTAACCCCACAGTGACCTCAGACGGAACTTCAGGTCAAGCGATTGAGAAAACCGCGAGGACAAGAAGCCTTGAGTTTCTTAGAACCCGTCACACTCTCTTTTATTTCATCATTTATGTCGTTGTTGTTTTCTGAGACTTTGTCACTCTTTTCATTTGTAAGAAACAAATCCTTCCCTGGCCATCATCTGTTCTGGGCTGTTAAACTTATGACGTCTTTATTACTCTGAACTTTGACCCTCGGGATAGGCCGGCATGTTGTGGATTTTCAGTTAACAGTCGGTCGTCTATGTAACGTCCCGTGTGTTGGTATTGGAAACGGCGTGTGTTTATGTGTGTTATGTTCGGGTGACGGTGACGGTAAGAAGTGCAGCCGTCTTAAGTCCACGCATCCCTGCCCCCATTTTTTGGCTTGTGTGTCGGGAAACTGCATAATACTCCCTTAGTAATACTACAACTGACGGACACACTGGAACGTGTTCTGGTCAGTCTCGTGGAAACACAACGATCAAAGTGTTTGTCATTAAATCATAAACCAGTAATGATTTCCTTCCACTTAGTGAAACACTAACAAAATACTTTGGGCGTGAACGCTGCCAGTGGAGCTGAACACTTCTCGCACAATATGTCATGTCACGGCTACACAGTCTCATGACTGGCAGGAATAAAAAGCGCTTTGTTGTTACGTTTCCTCTTTTATTTTTTCCCTTACGAGCAGACATAAACCATAAATTATGCATCGTGCCAAGCGTGCACTGCCAAGATCCCTGTCACCCAACAAACAAAAGTTAAAGCTCAGACAAAATGCATCTAAAGTCCTCATGAATTTCATGTTTGTTTTGTCTTATGGGTATTGATAAACGAGTGACAAATTTCACATTTGTATTCATAAAAGCACATAAATCTTACATTCCCACTTCTGCTAGCTCTAGGATCTGTGAGTTTAATGACATCCCAAGCTTCTTATCGCATGAAACTGGACAGAATTTGTACACTTTGATCCGATGGAATACATTTTGTTTAGCTGATCACACGTTTCAAGTGTTACGGTTTTTTATGATAGTTGTCATTCCGCAGGCCGAATTAATGATAAAATTGTATATCAAAAAACATACGTGAGGAAAGAAGATCATTTGAAGAATGTTCATAACTCTTTTGCTTCTGTTGTCTTGACACAAAACCAACCTAAGTGAAAGTGTCTGGCATTGTTCGGATACATACATTTTTCAAAATATCTATATTTTAGTAAAGTAAATGATGACACAATTTTCATTTAATGCAAATGAATTTACACATGTTAGTTTATGGTGCACTTACCAATGTTATATAAGATATGAACTATTCATTTTAAAAAACGGGATTGTCAATGCTAAAATAAACATGACTTCACATGAATAAATGATGCTTATGTTTTGTTTTTGATAGTCCATGTTAGCTATAAATAATGTTAGGTTTTAAATTGTAAATTGTAAGGTAAGGTAAACTATACAGAATGGACCCCTGCTATAATACACAAAAACAACATTTTACGCTCATATAAAGTATATTTACATTTTTTGAAAGCTCTGAAATGAATTAAATATACTGTTTGAATCTTGTATATATGTAAGTTAAAAAATAAGTACATCTGATGAACTCAAATATTTATATTCTCCCAAAATGTTGTACGGATATGTATTTGAAAAAACAATATTTTTGTTCCATCACATAAACTTAAAAGTAATTTTTATAGAAAACATATAAGAAACATTTTGGGGAAATGAAATATTTGATTTTGAATTAAATATTTTAACATTTTCCACCGAACTAACGCATTTTATTTTATTTAATAGATGATAGCTTATACACTAAGCAGTGTATGTTCTGGGGTGGAAGGAGTGAGTGACTTTGACAGGAGGGGGGTGTTCCAGTGCAGCAGTAGGCAGGTTTTTGGGGGTAATTACGAGTGTGTTTAAGAGGATTGAAAGAACAGTAATTATTGTAAAATAAAGAGAGGGGAGGACATGGGCATTGAGCAGGCCCGTGGTTATTGCCACGGCATGCTGGCAAGATGCTCAGATTTGATGCTTTCCTGTACCAGTGGCAGACTGTTAATGCTTTGTTCTGAAAGATGCCACTGTTCTGAACAATTACAGGAACTTGAGCAGAAAGAAGCCGTTATCCATTACGATGAATGTGTTTCAGGATGTGTTAAGACACTCTCGCTCACCACAAACAAAGAGTGGTTGATATATTGAGTTTGTGCGCATGGACTGATCATTAGCAAAGACGCAAAGTCATTGTTATGAGGAAGACTTGGTTAGCTTCACCCTCGGATGCCTGACTGATACCATGCTACAGTTACACTGACTGTGAACTCTCTCACCCTCCTTTATGGCCTTCCCTTCCCTCTACAGGAATAGAAGTTGTTGCTCTGCAAACATAGAATTATTATAATGCTGATACACCAAATTGTACTTTTATAACATAGAGTACATCAAAAATCCACAATTTGCAATTAAGAGACGGTGAAGTATCATCTATTTTTTTTTTTTAGATTTGTCTAAATATAAAGCTGAATATCTAAATAATGGACTTAACTAATAGTATGTAGCCTTGCTGAGGATTATTTAAATTGCAATGTTTTTCAGTTACCCCTGTGTCGCCCCTTTAATGTGGATTCAACAAAAAGAAGATATTTTGAGGAAGGTGTAGGTGGAATGCGCGCGTACAATGAAAGTCAAAGGGTTTCAGTGTTGATTGGTTACATTCTTCGAAATATCTTCATTTGTGTTCTAGGGGGGAAAAAGTTGTATGGGATTGTAATAACTTGACATGGTGGTTGATTCGTCCGATTGAGGGCATTAAGTTACTCGCACACACACACACACACACACACACACACACACACACACACACACACACACACACACACACACACACACACACACACACACACACACACACACACACACACACACACACACACGTACACGTACACGCACACGCACACACACACACACACACACACACACACACACACACACTTATTTTTATATAAAAATATTACACATGTATCAAACGTCTGACATTTACAGAGGAAGATACTTAGAAGAATGTGAGGCATATACTACAATGCAGGGTTACAGATCACTGACCCTAAAAGCTAAAGTGTGCAACTTCTGCTTCAAACTTGAACAGTTTCTCTGGACCTATCGGTTGATTAAGTCTTCCCCCGGTCAATAAACAAATAGTCAGGCCCAAAATTGATGCCATAGATCGAAGCCAGCCTTACTTCTATACATTAAACAGGGATTATACCAAATGTTAGATTTTAAATTTGCCTACTTGATTTTACTTTTTGTTAAGTAAAACTTTATTTTTGATTTTATTTGCCAATTTTTATAATGTTGCCACATAAAATGAACACAATTCATTTTAGTTTTATTATAGGTTTTGTTTGATATTGTTTTGTTTGGTTTTGTTTGATAAACTTTTAACTTTGCATTTATTGTTCAATCATTTCCAAGTCAGTTCCTTGTTTCAGTGATCAAAAAAGTTTCTAGATTTTAATTCTTAATAAACTACATAAACTTTATTTCCCCACCATGTGTCTCTAGTTGCACTGTGTAAGAGTTCAGCAGTGAGTGCGCCCCCTGCTGTTCTTCAGGCTGTAGTGCACTGTGTTGGTCATAAGGGTTGGAACATCCTATTTAAAGATATTACAGTATACCATAATATTTACTATAGGAAACTTCATAATGAATACTAAAGTGAATGTATACACTGAATATAGAGACATGTTATAGTTATTGTATAACAGTTAACTAAAGTAAAGACTACAGGATGCTATAGTGTTTTTTAATGCTGGTCTAATCATTTGTGCCATTTTTGTATAGTTATGTAAAGTCTTGTACAAATAACATCAATGCATACTGAATCCTTAGAGCATCATGTGTGATGATGATGATGATGATGATGATGATGTCACAATGACATCATGTAATGGGTTTGTGTTAAAGAATATACAAACCTATTAATCGTATGCAGCACACACACAAACAGATCCGTCAGATCTGTCATCTGTGACAGTGATCTTAAAGGTAAAGTCAAGCTTGACTGTATGGGATTTTGACATCTCTGCCACAGCAACAAGGGTGCAAAATGTCAAATGCGGGTCAGTGAACTAATCTAAATCAACTTCCAGATGGTACCGTTAAGGTTACCATAGTTTCTGTGAACATGCAGTGTGTATGTCGTGGAGCCATGCGTGACACTAAAGGGCATGCGCCACATAGATTTAATGGGCACTACATCCCTGCCTGGCAAAAAAGATGAACGTGTTAAAGCTCCCGTCTTTGACTTCTGTGAAAAATACCTGCTTTATTCGCCTGATGCTGAAAATAAGGTTTAAATGAACATGAATGCTTTTTTAATAACAGTAATCAGTGCATAATAGAATAAGGTGTAAAATAAGGGAAGTGTTGCTGCAATCAGGGGAATTTTGGGTAATTATTCAGTGAGAAGGATGGATGAAAAGGAGATTTTGCACCACTTGGTATTCACAAGATGATGCATTAAGATTTCTGTCTGCCGGACATCATTAGTTTGTGCTTATGAAGATACAAACTGTTTCTGCACGCTTTGACGTTTTTCAAAATCCTCGGCCAACGGTGTAGCATTTGTCTGAAGAATGAGTAAGCAAATATTTTTGTTAGAATGCATTTGCATGGCGGGTGATAAAAAAAGAAGAACAATCATTTGAACTTACATTCAGCCGAAGTTCCCCCACAAATGGAAACACTCATTATCATTGTCATCTTTCTTTCCTTTTCAGAAGACAAAAGAGGATATTTCGAAGAAACAAACTAGACTTTCAGTGTATGAACACATTTCTCAAAATATCTTCTCTTGTGTTCAACAGAAAGAAAAAGAGTCATGTAGAGGTTTCGCATTATATGAGCATGAATGATTCTTTGCAAAAATTTAAATTGACCAAACTGTATACTTTTAAAAAGCAAATTTTACTATAAAGGTACCAAAATATCACAGCTTTTGCCATTTAATGATCCAACCACCCTGCCAACCCAAAAGCAACACACCGGAATACCCTTGCAACCACAGCATTGGCATAGCCCATGACATTTTCTATATTTCTTAGAAAATGTAAAAAATCCAGTTGGATGTTCGGATTTAATATTTCTGATCACTCTTCGTACTGTTTTAATTACTATCTTCTTTGATTATAACATCGTTTGTTCTTTTTCTTAGGTTCCCCGTGTGAGTTATGATAATGCAATATAATACATGAGGAACATCTCTGTTTTATGTTAGAATATAAATCTCAAGGATGCTGCCAGACCTTCACGGACCCAAAATGGATAATTCCCACCCCCACTTGAGATGCTGAGGTAGCGCCTGCTTTTTTCATTCTCTAAATGTACTTCATAACAAAACCTTTTTATCTCTCTATTTTCTGCTCCCCAGACAGGTGAGGTGAAGATGGAGGGATGCGTAGGAAGCGTGGGCTGAAAAGCGACAGGCTACAGGAAAGAGACAATGCGAGACAGCGAGAGGAGGAGGAAGAGATGTGGGTCCAGATGCACAGGCGTGTTTTTAATGGACCTTAATGATGGGTTCAACTGAATCACAGACAGGTGACTCACTATCCAGAGAGGAGAGATGAAGGGATGGAAAGGACTCAATGAGCGTGACTTTATTGTGAAAGGACAATTTGCTTTTTACTCTCGCTTTTCTGGTCACTTACATATGTGACCGGGAAGTTTGGATCAACAAAAAGTGTGAGAAAAAAGGGAAAAGATATGTTTTCACAAAATATCTAGAACTTCCTGTCCATCATTGGTCCGATTGCCATATTGCCCTGCCCCTAATTCACACCATCGCTTCATGTAGGTGTTGTTCTGTCACCTGGTCATGAGTGTGAATCTGCCTTTCGCATATTTCTAGAAAATTCATTATTTAGCTTTTTAAAGCAATTGGTGAGTTAAATAAAATATGAAGCTTTAACCATTTCACTGCTGTGAGATGAATTGCTGTTCTGACCTCGGTGTTTGGCCTTTGACCTCTGGCCTGAGATCTGGCTCCTTTTTATGGAAGCCCGATTTACATATCCTTCTGCATTGCGAACATTTTTATTACCCAGATTTCTCATTTTCAGCACTATATTGTGTAAACAGTCATATATGGGGTGCTAATGAATAGCTTTAAGATATTATTAATAATAATTGAAGTTTAAGCTGATCTAAGAAGCCTCCTGACGGGCAATAAAAGGAAAGAGGAGATGAAGCCAACGGTGGGGAGGAACAATAATTCCAAAAGGAGAAAAACCCTCAAGAGAAACCAGACCCAGCCAGGAGAACCAATTCTCCTCTGGAAAAACTACCGCATCTCTATTACCAGCGCTTGCACCACTAAGGTAATTCAGCAAAAGAAATATATAGTACATTTTAAAATGATGTATTAAATGGCCTACTTTTGATGGCCTCCTTGTTCTTTTGGCTCTAACCAAAATTCTCCTGGCACCTGTGTAAGGATGGCAGAAAGGAAAAACTTGCGTAGCCTCTGTTAACTATACTACATGAATACTTATTTAAAAAATGTGTTTTTAAAAGACAGGTTACAGTCTAATATAATGCCTAGGTATTTAACTGCATTTATTGGGTTAACAGTGCAGCCTTTTATTTGCAAGTTGTTGTCTGAAATACTGCATGTTTTTGGCGAATGACTAAAGGTCTGAAATAAGTTAAATAGACAGACATATTATTTAGCAAACATGTTTTTTAATGTCAGAACTTTCATTTTATTCAATAAAAATAAATAACTTTGACCGAACTTGAGGAAAGAACAGCCAATAAGAGCGCAGAATAGAAGGAGACTCCTTTAAAATAAATTAAGAAGCGTCCGGTAGACCTTGAGAAATGTCAAATTCTATTTCTATATTCTATTCTCAAATTCTTAATTCTAGTCAAAAGGTCATTACACTAAAGATGATCAAATAAAACATGTTTTATTATTTTTAATGTTTTAAGATATACCATAACTCCCATAATTCCCTTTGTTTTATTTCATAAATTAGATTCATTTATTATGATTATAAAATGTGGCAAAAACATGAACGTATACGCTTACCTACACAATACCTCTGACTGGTAGTGTGTAGGTTGTCCAACTATAACTACGTAATAACAAAAGTTTCCGTTTCTTATGCTTAGGTATACCGCTGGAAACGGTCACACTTCCATTGACCGCGGTTTTCTGTCGGCCAACAATCCCGTGATGCGGTCATTCCATAAAGATGAAAGACATTTCCTGGCTGTTCCATGTGCGGTGCATCCTGGGAAAGAGAGAAGCTTCTGTAAGGATGTGTCTGAGGAACTTCCAGGTCCATGTCCACAGAGAACAGAAGAATCTCATTTCCACTGCTTCCTGCTTGTCTGTCTGAAGCTAAGGATGCCGTACAAACACACTTCCTTATATTAACAGAAAACACTTATTCCAACAGCAGCTGGCATCATCTTACTTACAAAGCTACTGCTGCTATCCTGTTCTATGTTTTTGCCACAAAAAAGTCCGATTTTGTCTAATAATGTGTGTGTATGAGGGTGTAATGTTATGTGTTGGCGAATGTTAACCTTTGATATGGAGTGTGATCATATGTTTGTCTGTGTATGTCTCTGTTTACGACAGTGCTTTTAAAAACGTGAAATGTACTTTTTGAGGTACAAACGCTAGTGGATAGTTAGTGAAAGGTCCGTGTGGTCCCATGACATTTACTGCTGAGTTGATTGACTCAGAAAATCTCCTTGTTGATGAGAACCCATAAGGAAAGATTTCTAAACGGCAAATTTCCGAATGGTTTACAAACAATTTACCAGTGGTAATAAATCTAACATTCAGGTTCCTGAGATATTAGATTTTTTAACTACCCTCATTGTGACAAGGCCCTATCTGTGTTTGCCATAGTGATGGATCGGAGAGGAAGAGGAATGTGAGGGGGTTTGACCCCATGATGGACTTCAATTCTGTCCTCTTTACAAACAATTTTCCATCACTCACCAGCGCCCTCGAAGATCCACACTGTTGTCAGTTTCATCTGTTCACTTTTACTGGTCCTGACAGCCAGTTCTAACCTCTGCTGGTACTAGTGTAAAAATCTTCAGGGAAGCTTGACATCTGGCCAATTTCCGTGAATATCAACCATGAAGAATATATACACTATAGAATATATATAAGAATATATATATATATATCTTCAAAAGTTTGGCATAAAATAAACAGTTTAGCTACAAGTAGCTGTTATTTTCTCAAAGGATCTTCATGTCGCATCCAATGCAAAATATAATGTTCTGCAAAACATCACGTCCATAATGCTTGAATCGGCCTTCTGCTGAACTCGGGCTTCGGGCTGTATTTGGGGTTCTGTTGTTTCCATGTGAATATTTCCAGGCTTTACCTCTATGTGTGTGTGCGTGTGTGTGTGTGTCGGTGTGTGTGTGTGTGTGTGTGTGTGCGTGTGTGTGTGTGTCGGTGTGTGTGTATGTGTGTGTGTTGTTTCTTTTGAAGTTTTTTGGAAAATGCTGTACACTCCCAGAGGTGCGCGGTTGCCAAGCAACAGAAGCAGTTTTGCCTCTGTGTATTATTGAATGGGTCAACGATGGGCGCTGTGACTGGGGATTTTCTGTTTCGTTTTTAACTTTATTTCTCTTTGAATGTGTAAAGGGTATTTAGATATATTACCTGAATCAGTTTTAGGACCAATACAGTAGAAGATACAATTGATGGTTAAGGCAGAAATTAAATACAACAAACATTACACAAATAATTAATACTGTATAAATTATAAGTTACATCTTTACACAACTTTGCAAACCAAGAAGTGATGTTGGTGACAAAAAAAATAGATATGAGAGCTTCATGTTAACCTTTCTAAAAAGATCTTTACTATATTCATAGCAAATTGTGTCGATATTTGATGGATCAAGTACCCTTGTGAGGTCTTTAAGTTTTGTTTCAATTTAAGTACATGATTTTTTATAGAAAAAGTAAGGCCTGTTATCAGGATTGTCGCATCCACATCACTACCTCTTTATTCCTTCTTTATAAATAAACATTAAAATGAAAATATAGTATCTTTAATGTTATGTTCTAGAATGAGCTAGAGAGTTTGTCATCTCCAAAAAAAATTTCTGGTCACTTTTACAAAATGTTCATTTCTTTTTTTAAATAGAAAACATGTGAATAGACGGATATAATGCTATTGAGACTCGATAATGAGGTGTTTACTACGATATATAAAAATAAATATAAAAACTTTAGTGTCTTGATGTCGTCTCCCTAACATGGGAATACAATTTTTTAAATGAAAATATTATAATTTATTGACTTTCATGTTGTTGGAAGCCTGTGCATGACTCTTTGACTCTTTTAAAGATAAGATTTTAGGCTCAGGGTTGGAGGGTAAGAGGGCAAGAGAAGATTTTTTTGAATTATGAAAAGTCTCAGTGAGTCTAAACAATGGAAGTCTATGGAGTCCAGTTTTGTTTGGTTGCTAAAAGCATCTTCTGTTCTTCAAAAGCAAAAGAGTCATACAGATGTAAGGGGACAAGAGGGTGTGTAAAAAAACGACAGAATGTTTTATTTTTGTGTAAACTATCCCTTTAAATCCTCACATATCCATTTTTTAAACCGTTCTCCAGAAATCCCTTTAATGGAAATCCAGGCCAATGCTCAAATCATAGAATCTGTGATGACTTCTTTACCCAGATATCCCACAGGAATGTTGTC